>RJWM01005765.1:0-89377 GCA_004363535.1 Dasyprocta punctata | reverse complement strand
TGCGGCTTGCAGCTTGCAGCTGCCATGAACAGCAGGCCTGCCATGCCACGCTATCTTGGAGCCAACTTAAGTATGGACTGAAACTCCCGAGAAACTGTAACAATAAACGTTTCTTTCCCTAATTTTGGGCATCAGGTATTTTGTCTCAGCAACGAGCGAAAAGTAACTAAGACACTGCCTAATAGAATCCTAACTCCTGTCTCACTAATTCCTGTTACATTCCCCTCTGAAGAGGCGACCCTCATTGCCACTAGGGAAAAAGACGAAGATCACTCCAGCTGCTTCAGCTATAGAGAGGCAGTGAGAAGGGATTGGCAGTCAGAGGCATTGTCCAGAGGGCTTGTGTCATGGCTATGACAGAAATCATCAAGTGGTATTTCCATGGTGGTGGTGGTGGGGGGGTACGGTTTCCATCTGTGTTATCATCTGAAGTTTAGTAGATTGTAGGCAACAGGAAACAAAGCAAACAAGGAGATTTAGTAAATAGTGCCTAAAAATACAGAGGTGTAGCAAGAGTATCAACATGGATATGAAGGATCTACCAAGCCTATCCCATAGGGATTTAAGGAGGTACCCCTCGAACCTAGACTGGATGACAGACTATTTTAGGATGGATCCCAGTTTAAAGATGGATTTAGATGTTGGGAAGGTGGATTGATTGAAGAATCAGTCATCAGAGAGGGCACTGACAACAGTGCATTTCCCTCTCCATAAGAAGACAGAGTGCCTCCAAGAAGCATAAGAGTCTTTTGGAGAAGAAATAGAGGCCAGTTAATGCAAGGGAGACAGCAGTGGTTCTGCCTGGAAGCCAGGCAAACTTAAAGATTGATCATAAGCCTATGTCAGTGGGGGAGATGTCGGGGCCTCAGGGTGACCATGCACCTAAGGAGGAAGGTCTGGTTCCAGAAAACTAGTCATCTATGCACACATGGAGGTCTTCAGTGATGTGATCTTGGAGGGTTTGACATGCAGTATTTTGGGTTATGAGTGAAAAGAGGAAACCAGAAGACAAAACAACATCTTGTCTCACTGAGTAAAAAACTTGAACATTGAGAGAGAGAACCCCAGGTGTGACTATTGGTGTCATTTAGTTCTAACATAGATCCTGCCCATATTCCTGAATACTTACGGTGTTTGTTTCCTTACCGAAAAGAGGGGTAAGGGAAGTTGAGGTACTTATAGTACCATCACTCTCTTCTCTTTCAAGTTCCCAGTGAGGCCCCCCTTCTTTTTCTTCATGGTCTCATGTATATTAGAAAAAGACTTTACAGAGGGAGAATCCAAGGAACCCCAGTACAGGTCCTGTGCCATCAGTGTTAGAGAAGTAATAAGAAGACTTAAGATGTAGAGATGTTACCTGTCCTGTAGGCTGATAGTTCTGTCCTGAGGAAGTATTTGTCCAGGTTAAGAATTGAGGCCAAGTCCGTCTGTCTCTGAGGGCAGAAAGCCCAGGCAACAGTACAAAAGAAGGTCAGACAGCACTGTTTTCAGAGTCTGAGAGTCAAAGTTCCTACTTTTTTAAGATGTATTCCAAAGGAGTGATGGGAGCTGAGTTGGAGCTTCTCATTTTTCTGAAAAACCTCAAAGGGACAGAAGGCATTCCTTGTTTTACCTATTGAAGTACTCCCCAGCCAAGACATCCTTTGACTCCCTGTGAGGTCCTATATGCTAGGGACCACAGACCAGGACTGAGAGGAGTCAAGGGTACCAGATTAGTTTCTCTGACCACCATACCCTTTTCCTTCTCTTGTGTCTTTGAAGCCCTTTCATTGTGACCAGTACCCAAAAGAAATTGAAATACTTCTGTAAGTGAAACTACAGATCAACTGGCAAATCTTCTCATATGTGCCAAAAGGCAATCAAGGCTAACATGAGGCAGGATTCTGGGGGTCATAAAATCAGGTGAAATAGTTCAAGTATTCTTTTAAGACCATATTTGCCATTAAACCCAAACTTAGAGCATAGATCTTGGTTAGACCCTGCTGGTCATCTGTTTATCAGGCTTTTACCAACATGTGCCCTTCTAGCTCATTCCCAGCTAAGAAAATGGAAAATCTGGGGGAAAGAGAACAAGAAGCCAACAAGAAGCAAGCCCTCCCTGCCAGTAGGCACCATGCATGGGTCACTTGGGGGCAAACCAGACACCAAACTTCTCCCATGATTTGGTGTCATTCACACACTGAGCAGATGAGAACCAGATGCCAGCCCCTCTGGTGCATGGGCTGGGAGACAAGAACCACCACCACCACCACCACCACCACCACCCCTGCTGTAAGCAAGTGGCTGCTCTGGAGAAATACAGCCTGTGATGATAGCTACTGAGGTAAAATACAATTTAAAGCTTGTAGTTTTTAGTATTTCACTGACTTTGCAGGCCTATAGTCGGTAGTCTGATCATCTATTCAGAGGATAACAATTCGCAACGTAGCATCTATGGGGGATCTCCTTCTGAAGGTGGTAGCCATTGTCAATTCCCTATTATCTTGTTTTGAAGTCCTTTATTGCATTCATCGTTTTGTTTTTATTGGTTCTATTCTGTTCGGCTTTGTTTGATTTTTACTGTGTCTAAAGGTATGGGCAACTATTCTGAAGACGAGGCATTATAGTAACCATTGCTGATTTCCTATTACCTTGTTTTGAGTCCTGCATCACACTGTTTTGTTTTGACTGACTTTATTCTGTTTTATTTTGCTTGGTTTTTTTTCTCTTTAAAATAAAAATTAAAAAAAAAGAAAATAAAAAATCTTACTACCTAGCTGTGATGCCCCTCATCCTTGTTTCACCAGCACTGGAGACAATAAAGAAGACCATTGCTGGCAGTCAGACTAGAGAGAGGAGTTGAGACCTGGAGAGGATTGACTGAAAATTTGACTGTCAATGTTACAGTCTTTTAGCCAACTTTGAGAAACAAGGAGGTTCAGAAGGAAAACCTTAGGCTCAATCAAACCAACAAGAGCAAAAACTTAAAATAACCGAACATAAATAATTTCTTTCATAAACTTGATCCTCTGCAACTCTTTCTTTACATACTTGGACCTCCAAGTTTGCTTCTACCTTTCCTATTTTTTTTCAATCTTTGTTGTACAAAACCATATCATGTAAAATCCTCTCATACCAAAGATATATGTTTATACTTTTAACTTTCTTCATATTTCCTTCTCTAGTAGCCCAAGATGGCCTCAAACTCATGGCGATACTCCTGCCTCAGCCTCTCAAGTGCTGGGATTACAGTCGTGTACCGCTGCACCCAGCCTTAGAGTAAATTTAGAGGTATTTAAATTTTAATTAGGACTGGCTGACCAACCTATTTCCAACAGTCTGAAGCATCATCCTTATATTACCTCAAGCAAAAAGCAGCAGAAGAGCAAGTTAACCATGTAAGTGCAGTTTAAGAACTATTCCAATACATGAGAAATGTTTTCAGCAAACTAACTAAACAAAAAATGCCAACTCGAATTTGAATCCAAAAGTAAACATAAATCAACCAAGATTTGCCCCAGTGGGCTCTTGATGAGTCTTCAAAGGTTTCCAGGAAGGTTGTTCCCTCCTCTGGTTCCCTCCCTAGAAAGGAGCTGACCCTAATTTTGTCATCAATTAGGACCTAGCATAGGCTGTATACCATTCAAGAGTCCTTTTTCCCATCAACCTCAGAAATAAAAGCTACAGGCTTTTTCTAAAAGCACCGGTTTATCTGACATTTAAGAGGCTATTAGAGTAATTTGGCAGGGAGGTATACTGAAACAAGAGTTTGAGTGACAGGAAGACTGTGACTCAGAAGAGAGACAAAGAAATACAGATAAGACCCAAGAACTCAGAAGCAATCAGGGCAAAACATTCAGGGTGCAAGGAAAGATTTATGCAGCAAAGATATTTTATTTATTTATTTTTTGCAGAAACATAAAACATAAACCTAGCAGATGAATGTGAGTTATCTTGAGCTCTTTGGAGCCTATGATGTTCTATCCCAATATTGTTTTGAGCAGAAAGCCCCAAAGAAAAAGAACATGCAAGACATAGACTTTATTGACTTCCTTTTGGAATCCTTGAGGAGCCCCCAGATACGTTACAACAGGGTTGCATCTCATAGTGACAAAGAATGAAACTGTAGGTGGGGAAGCAGGGCCAACATGAATTTATTTAAAAGATATAAAAGCAAGGAAGTAAAGCGTCTGCTAACCGGGAGAGGAGTGTGAGTAAGACACTCATGAAGGCTCTTTGTCTAGACTGAGTTTTTAAGGTGTTTAGAATGGAGCTCATGTACAAGCAATATAATTTCTATCTTACAGGAGACTATATACTTTTAGTGTCTAATCTCTGTGATGTTCATCATGCAGTGCCCATACAAGGCCCATGTACCCTTGAGTCAATGGCCTACCTGATCATGCTCTAAGGAGGTCCCAGACAGCCACAGGACACCTGGAAAATGTTTTTGTAAGATTCCTGGAGGATCATGACTCAACAGACAGCAATTTGGGCTTTCTGATTTCATTTTGGGGCCACTGTCCTTCCTGTCTAATAGAATCATAACTCCTGTCTCACTAATTCCTATTATGATATGGTACATAGGATACTATACCTGCGGCACTTTTGCTTCTGGGCCATGTTTATATGATATTGTTTATATTAAATGGATTAGCAGTTTTATAGTATTACATTACCTTTTTGTGTCTGACTTAGAATGGGCTCCCACTAAGTATTTTCTGGAGAAATGTTGAAGAAATGATCAGTGGATCCAGGAAATAATAGTTCTTCCAGAGTGCATTTATTTTTTTTAATTTTGCTTGCAATAAACTATGCTCAACTTGGCAGCAACTAATAGAACCAAATGCAATGGCCACAAAAACTTCATACCTACAGCAAAGCCAGTCGCAGAGATCACATGCTCCGAAGTGAAGTAGCTGACCATGAAGGTGCACATTACACGTGAACGTTGACAATGGGAGCCCAGCCCTTCCATGAATCGCTCTCCTAGTAACATTTCAATGTCAGTCAAGAGGGGGCAACATTTCCACTGGCCCCATCCTATTTTTATTCATTCTACAAATACGTGTATTTTCGGTATGCCAGGCATTGTTCTAAGCACAAGGGACATATTAGAGAACTTAGGGAACTTAAAATCCACTCTCAGTTTCTCTTCAACTATAATTAAATACCTGGAAAAGGGAAAGAAGAATGGTAGCAGGCAGGGTTAACCCAAAGGCAGGCGGGCATGCGCCCTTGGACTAACACTGTCCATTTCGACAGAACACCCATTTCGAAAGAATGTCAAAGAGCCTAACAGACTACAATGAATAAAAAGCGCCCAGATTCCAAAGTGGACAAAACTAACCAAGCAGGTTATTAATCTTGATTCCATGATGTTTGTAATTGAGAAACAAGGAGTCAACTCAGTGCACATTCTGGAAATGAATGTAAAAGACATTGCAAACATGTAGGGACTGTGTGTCATGAGGAGAGGAAACTGAGTAAGACTGACTAACAAAAATAAAGAAAAAACTCGCATGTATGGACATGATATGCTCATTTTTTTTTACTAGATTAAGGTATTATATTTATGATTAGATTAAGGGATTACTTCTATGTTCATTAAATGCTCTTGTAGGACTTTTGATGACATAAACTTCTGTGTTTGTGCCACTTCATACCATACCCCTACATAATATCCTAACATCACATGTTAATAATTTCCCCTGGCAATTATTGGTCAATGAAAAAAATGATGTTAAAAATTCAGTTGTTGAAACTGCTGTGAATAAAGATGATGATGATGATCATGATGATGGTAGTAATAATAACTGGTCATCCGTGCTTTATCATCTCCATTTTACAAACAGAAAACTGTGCCATAGAACAAAGAAGTTCGATAATAACCCCCTCCTTTTATTTTTTAATTTTTTAATTTTTGTGGTGTTGTGGTCAAATTCAGGATTTTGGCATGTTAGATAAGTGCTTTACCAGTGAACTACACTCCAGGTGCCTCAATAATTTCTGTCTTTCTATTTGGCCTTATGAAAATTGACATTAATATGAAGTAAAGTTTGACCATACTTTTCTTAGAAAAGGGATGGTAAGGGATCATTTTTCCTCTACCTCTGCCACTATGTCCTTCTGGCTCTTTCCCAGATACTCCAAAGTCCATATCACTAATCCCACCACTTAATTGATATTGGATTATTAGTTTATTTATATATTTTTTACTTCTCCTTATTAGTGTGGGAATGTAAGTCCCATGAAAGAAGGGACTATGCCTACTTTGTTCACCACTCTATTCCCAACCCTTGGAAAAGTACCCAGAATTAATCAGTCAACAAAATGTTTTAAAGACAGTACATATGTCCAAACATTAGATTTGTCCTTTGAAAAGATTCATTTATTAACATTTTGAAAGTTTTAATCAGACAAGAGAACTATATTGCTTCATTTGACAATGATTTTACATTAGCTCCTTGTAATCAACATACTGACACATGCTGAGTTTAATTGCTTCATCAAATCTTTATGTGAAAGGACCATAAATAACTCTGGAATCTTAAATTATTTCCTGCCTTCTTTAAAGTAGAAAGGTGAATGTTTTTTGCTCTTTTTTTTTTTTTTGTCTATTCAACCAAATGCTAGCTATGTAAGGAAGTAATTACAGCTACCCCTAACCTACATATTTTATTCTATTATCTTTATAAAACCCCTGTAAGATGAGATCTGTTTTTCCTGAGACAATTTCATAATTTTTGGTCAGAAGCATGAGCTCACATACTCCATTCTCTATTGTACAAGGAAAGCTTGGCCCCCTTTTCCCAGATATCACTAATTAATGACTTAATTAAACTAGACCGAAGACCAGGATTCTTTCTGCACTAATCTATATGAATGTTTTAAAATCTAAGTCCATGAAATTGAATCAAAGGACTTGCTTAAATCATTCTTAGTTTACCGAGTAAACATTTAGGCTATGCTAACATGTTTAAATATTGTTCTACAAATTTACTCCTATTATTTTGGAGGTCTGACGTATTATTGCTATTAAGAGCCCCTAAAAAACAGGTGGCTTAGTGTGCATCCAATGAGAAACTTGGTTTGTTCTTGAAGTAGAAAGCTAGATTGGGGCATTCTGGAACACACACATATTACTTTCTCCTAGGGGAAATCTGGCTGGCTCTAGGAAGGAGTAGAGCCCAGTGGAAACATTACTAATCTTTCTTCATCTACCCACTGAACAAATATTGCTGAACCTCTGAGAAACAATGCTACCACTAGTGACTTTATTGAGTGTTTATCTTTCTAACTACATATTTATATAGGGGCAGTTACTTGCGGCATGCTTGCCAGAGGATTAGGAAGTAACTGCTTGTAAAAACTGAAAATAATTGGTTTACAAACATTTTTAAATTCACTCAAGAGAACATTACATTTTACAGCATCAGAAGAACTATAGCTGTACAACTACTATTATACCACGTAAATACCTGGATTTAAATTATTTTATTCTGAAGTTACTATTCCAATAGTTGACAATGTGGGGCATAAATAAGAAAAGGAGAAAATATAAGAAAAAATAGTATGATGAATTAATAATCCTGTAATATTGTTGTCTAGAAATGTCTATGACACTTTTACTTCAAAGACTTTTTAAAGTATTGATTGAAAGTCTTGTTTGAAGGTTGCTGCTTTTAAAACAACAACAAAACTCAAACAAAATAGATTTTTGCTGATGGATTGGTGTTCTTTACCTTTGTTGTGATTGATGATATATTCAGTTTTGCATGTGTATCAATGTGTTAAATTTCGTCTAGCAGCTACATGGTACTAGAATATATGAGGTCAGCATCATAACTATATATCCTATCAGCCAAAAAACAGATGAAATAGCCATTATGTAACATCACTGAAATCATCTGCTTACATATTCAGGGCAGAGAACACACGGAATAGCAAGGCCTCAAGACAGCAAGTTGCCTTGCTTAAGAACCAACCTGTATTGGTCAGCAAGGTAAAACATATGTTAGCTCTTCATAAATGTAGCTTGATTAGAGTGGACAAGGCTAAGCTGATTTCTACTAACTTCCCTCTGTGTAATGACTAAGAACCAAGAGCGGGGAAAGGCTTCATTCAGGAAAAATGACTAAAAGATTAAAACAAAACAAAAAAAACCTACCAAGACCCAAAATCCAAGGAAATGAGTAGACCAGCAGTCTTTGAGTTGTTTAGGAACTCAAAAAAGGACACATACAGGATGTGGGCCAATGGACAGTGGATCCAGAAGATGTATGAGTGTGTTTCACAGAGAACTTGTATTTTACATAGACTTTTTTGTACACCAATAAGTCAGTGAAGTAGAGCTGTCAATGCCAATAGCAATTTTGTATTCATAAATCAGTGTTTGTAGTGCTATGAAAACTGAAGGGTAGGTGATTTTGGTAGTGAGTGCACAGCAGGACTGGGGGGTGAAGGAAAAGATAAAGGAGTCAGCAATTGAGCTTAGAGAAAATTTCTTGAGAACAAAGTAACCACGGATATACTTAACAGTGTTATGGGCTGAATTATGTAATTCCAAAATTTGTATGTGGAATTCCTACCCTTTAGTACCTCTGAAAGTGATTCAGGCTCATTTTATTTGAAAGAGAGAGCCTTAATAGGGGCACTAAAGTAAAAATGAGATCATTAGTGTGGCTCTAATCTACTGACCGATACCTTATAAGAGCTTAAGGCACAGATACACACAGAAGTCAACCCATGTGGAAATACCAGGAGAAGGCAGCTATCTATCTACAATGTGGGAGAGGCCTCAAAAGAAAGCCACTATGCCAACACCTTGATCTCACGCTTCTGTTCTCTACAATTTATGCTGTCCAAAGCACTTGTTATGGCAGCCCTAGAAAACTACATACAGACACCACCATCTCAGTGTCCCAGGAATTCAATGATAATAGCATGGACAGACTCTCATCAGACCAAGACCATCACCTTGACCATCCTGTAAAACTATTATATGCAGTTGCGACTGAAAATTGCCATTGTCTAACTCTTTAAGTGGAGCATTGCTTCTTCCTAATACTCCCAAGTCAGGATGAGTCAATATCACTCCTACTCTGGGGTGTGGGCCACAATGCAGCATCATATCCACTGTAATATTGTCATTAAAATCAGAAGGCAGGATGTTTACAAGCCTAGGGTTCTGTAAGTATTTTCAGTGGGAGGAGGTTGATTAGTTTCTGGTCACAATTGGAGGAATGCCCTGGTCTCTGTATTTGTATGCAGCTGCGGAAGATTTACTGACTGGTTCATCATAGTCTAAGTTCAATAAGCATTAATTAATTTCTCTGTTCTTTTTGAATCCATAGTGCTTCACAGTATATAAGGTTCTGCCACATCCTTACCTCGACTAATCTTCAAGACTAGTCTGGAAATATGAATTGTTGTTATCATCCTTATTTGGATGACAAGAAAACTATGTCTCAGAGAATGAATTATTTACTTAAAAGTTGCACACACATGTAAATAGCAGAGATTAAACTCAAAGCAAGGTCACTTGTCTTTTCAAGCAGGACTTTTCAGTATCCCTTCGATAGCTAAATACTGAACTTCTATTCCCCATGTATATTTCAAATAGTCCACTTTAATCAAGGAATGGCTCTTTCTGTATTTATAAAGTATTCTAAGTATTAATGTTTATTATACAGATTGTATCTAAAGTACAAACTTTACATGAATAAGTGTTTCACACAATCAAATGGGCAAAGGAGGAAAAGGGCTTCAGAAACTTCTCATGGGTTAATTCTACGTCACTGCCCTTTGTTCAGAATTCCTAAAGAGTCCCTAGAAGGTAGGGTACTAGTCTTTATATATTCTATGATTTACTCTTCATTTTATTTCAATATATATGTTTAGGGGTAGGAAAGCAATAACTTTGTTTCATATTCTTTATATTAGACTTACAAGCAAACTTTTGGAATACAATCCATTTATTGGTCAGGACCTCCTTGAAAATTAAGACTTTTTTAAAAATTGCTTTATGTTCCTTTCAAACCAATTCTTTAATAACTCAGAAGGTATTTCAAGAGTCTTACAGTGTCTCTAAATTATGACAAATGTGACATAGCCCCGTGATACATGCCCTATAGGTGCAGTGACTTAGTTAATAAGTCACTGGATAATAACATGGTATATGTAGCGCTATTGGAAATTCTATCAGAACCCTTGATAGCACCTGAATTAAATCCAGCACTGATTTGATCACTTCATATATTTTTCTTCTTGGAGAAGGAAAACAATGATAGAAATTCAGATCTCAAATACTGAATTCTGGGTGATGGAAGATCATCTATTAAGTGTAGTATAAGAAGATATTGAAATAGAGCTGATAACTCAAAACCCTAGAGTTAAGGGTGAACCAAGATCACTGGAATCATGGGTAAAGAGACTAACCACAAATCCCAATTTGCCTTGGGGAGTCTCAATCAACACCTGTTGTTCAGGCATAATTATTAATAGGACCTCTTTACTCTCAAAAGTATGCCAACTTCTACAATACAGTAAACGGAGACTCTACAGTCAGGAAAATTCAAGCGTAATATTATGGTTTTCTCATTTTATTAAGCCACAAATTTGGATTTTTGTAGAATACCTCTGGATTTTAAAATATTAGCAATAGATTCCAAAATTTTTTAAATTATCAAGGTCAAATAAAACTAATGAGGGGTTGAATCTGAATTAAAAGTCAATATTTTGCAACTTCTAGGTTAAAAACTCTGGCTGTTGTTAGACTGCTCTTTTTTGCAGAGGTTGGTTGTCACAGTCTTACTATATTGCTCATGTCTGGAACTCCTGGGCTCAAGTGATTCAGTTGCCTCAGTCTCTCAAACACTGACTTTAGGAGCATAAAATTGTGCACAACTTTTGAGAGTGCTCTTTACTTTGGCTTTTTAGAGAACTTGGCTCCTATTAGCTAGGAAAAGAGGGCTTTAGCAGTGGGCCCACACAGAGAAGTCTTCTGCTGTAGAATGTTCCAGGGGTAATCAAAGTGGGGTCCAGAAGATAAAAGGCCTAGTACAAGCACTTTAAGCCAGTCTTCTAGGCCTGAGTAATGATTACTGTATAGCTAGCAATTCCCATATAGTGAGGGCATTACACAAAGTATCTCATTTATTCTTCACAATGGCTCTATGAAGAAGATATTATTACTTCATTGTTCTGACTAGAAAAATTAGTTTAAGAGGTGGAGATATAGCTCAGTGATAGAGTACTTGCTAAGCAGGCAGGAGGCTCAGGGCTCAATCCACAGTACCAAAGTAATTAATAAATAATAATAATAATAATAGTAAAACAAAATAAAATTGAACAAGTTCACCCAGCTAGTGGAGCAAGGCCAGGATCTGAATTCATATTGAACTTGACTCAGAGCCTACACCTTTATCCTATTCTGCTGCTTACTATATTAGAGATCAAGTCTCTCTTTTCCTTGGTTCATACTTCATTTGAGAGAATCCTTTCTGAACTCTTGTCACATTGGAAAATAATAAAATTTTGACTCTGGGTCTGTAAGAAGGTATTTTCTTGCTTTTATTCAGGGTTTTAAACCATAAGCTCAGGGGTTTAGCACAAATCTCTAGGAATGGGGATGCCCTCTGGGAGGTCATAGCCAAAGTCCCAGTTAGTCATGAGTAATACTCATTTACTAGGTGTCTCTTCCACCTAGATCCCTTGGGAATATGTGCTGGTGGTAGGCAGATGGTCAAAGATTTGAGTTTTATCAATCCCTCTGTGATTTTTATTCATTTCAGAGATAAAAATAATGAAATCAGAGCATAGTATTTTCTCCCATTATTAATTTGACCCAAAATTGAAACATATTTAAAGTGTTGCAGTGGGTTCAATACCATCCTCCCAAAGTTGAATTCTTCCCAAAACTTCAGGATGGGACCTTATTTGGAAATAGGGTCTTTGCAGATGTAATTAAATAAAATGAAGCCATACTGGATTGGAGTGGGCCCTAATCTATACTATCCTTAAAGAAAAAAAGACACATAAAGTGAAGATGGCTGCATAAAGGAAAAGGTACAAACTGGAGCAAAGCAGCTGTAAGCCAAGGAACATCAAGTATTGAAGGCAACGATAGTAGGAAGAGGCAAGTTAGGATTCTCCCCCAGGGACTTTAGCGTGAACATGGTGCTGTGAACAGCCTGATTTTGGACTGCTGGCTACCAGAATTATTACAGAATTAATTTCCAGGCATTCAAACCATCTGAGATGCTGGTAATAGCAGCCAAAGAAAACGAATATATACGTCAAAGAACAAAAATTAAATATGTAATGCCCTTTCAAGATGGAATGAAGGAATCTGTTCAATGTTTAAATTCAGACTTTTCAAGTAAAGAATTCAGGAGTTATTTTCTAACTCACTGTTAACTAAAGAATAAACTTTTTAGAGAGGAGTGTTTTCTCCCTATACAATGGAAATGCACCTGCAAAATTTCTGGAGCGAAATTTCCAGAGAGGCATCCAGCATGTTTATTCAATATGGCTCAGTTTTAAACTAATCCTCTTCAAGATGTGAGGAAGTCAATCTACCAATCTGCCACGATTTGTCATGTTATCCCAAATCTGAAGTGTATTATGCCAGGAATGAGCTATGTGCATTTGTGCATACATTATGTAATAGGGTTTTCTTATTCTCTGCTGTGTTTGTGTTGTCTATCTGATTGGCTGCTGATTCAGTCTCCCTTTTATGACTATTACTCTGACAGCCTTTCCAGCTTTCATTTCTCTGCCTCATTTCAACTTCTAGCTATGCTCTTCTTCAGACTAGATGAACTTTCTACATTGGAAAGGAATTTCATATGCTTTCTATTCCTATAATCCTGATAGCCCATTCTGTGGAAAACTGACCAGCATCTCCTATAACCTTAATAGATTCAACCAAATTCGCATAGATGATCCAAGGGCAGCCTATTGTTTGGCCGGCCAGCCTTCTATAAAAAATCTGGCAAAAGAGCTCTTCCTACCAAGGAACACGGTAACCAATAGCACCAAAAAGATTTTCTGTTTTGGAAAGTTTAGATAGGAGGCTTCTCAGATGCCCTTGCTGTTGGCAGCAAGGATAAAGTTTGGAAAGACACATAGAAAGCAGAAACCATAAGTGGTAGAAATTACAAGTGAACAGAGCCCATCAGACAGAAAAAAGAATAAAAGAAATGGCCCGGTAGTGGCAAAAACAATAGAAGCAGAGACCAAGAGCAGCCGAGTCATCACAAAAGTGTCAGAATGTTGGAGTCAGGGCAGCTGCTGCTAGTGCCAAGGAGCTCACAGGACAAACCAAGTGCACTATCAAAGCAGCTTTTAATTCTCCAAGGATGTGTTAGTCTGTAAAAAGCCCAGTAGTGCAGTACTGAGTGTTCCTTGTCTTCCTTACACCCTCATGACATCTATACCACCACCTGCCTCCTTCCATGCCACAATTAACCAAGGAAAACATATCTCTGTTCCTGAAACATTAAAACACCAGACCACAAAACTGCCTTCTGCTACTGCCAAATTCCTTCAGATTAGACTTCTTGGCTACCATCTCAGTGATCCTGAGTATCCACATGCTCTCTAGCCATTGGCATTTAGCCTCTCCTTCTTATCTTCAGGTCTGGTGCCACCCCGTTCTCAATTCACCTACTGCAGAAGCTCTGATGTGCTTTATAAATCAAGGTATATGGATTATGATAACACAGCTTATATTTAATATCATTGCATTTCCATAATTGAGCACTATAAAGTAATACACATTTGTGTTTTTATACAACAAAATTGAGTCTCATTTGGCCTTATAGCATTATGTAGACAAGTCAAGTTAGCTATATCTCAACAGAATTAAAGAAAACAGAATTAAAGAAGAATTCAATAATTTAGAAATAAAAGATTTGGGTTTTTTTTTTTTTTTTCAGCACCAGGGATCAAACTCAATCTTGTGCCTGCCAGACAGGCACTTAAGCCATTGAGCCAAACTCCCAGCCCTAGTTTTTTAAGGCAGGGTCTCATTATGTAGCTCAGGCTAGGCTTGTGCTCGTGTTGTAGCCGAAGCCGGCCTCAAACTCACAACACTTGGCCTACCTCAGCCTCCTGAGTGCTGGGATTAAAGGCGTGTGCCAGCATGCCCGGCTTGGGGTCTTATGCTTCTGACCTTTTTTTACAATCAAGAACATCAGTATCCTATAAATATTAATAGTCTTATAGAGCAGGTATCCATGCCAAATTTTGAGGTTGAATTATGAATATCACCTAACTAGGCAGAATCCTTCAGTGTAATGAATTCTACCCACTTCCTTATTTCTCCTTGGATTTTATACAAGATGTTTATTTTTCTGCTTATAATTATACAAACTCATCTTAAAAACTGATAATTCCAAAATAATCTATAATATCACTACCTAAAATAATGATCATTAATGTTGTGTTTTTTGCGGCACCAGGTATTGAACTCACAGCCTCGCACCTGCCAGGGCAGGTGCTTAAGCCACTGAGCCAAATTCCCGGGCCTGGTTTTTTGAGGCAGGGTCACACTATGTAGCTCAGGCCGGCCTTGTGCTCACATTGTAGCCCAAGCCGGCCTCGAACTCACAACGCTCCGCCTACCTCAGCTTCCCAAGTGCTGGGATTAAAGGTGTGTGCCACCACACCCAGCTTATCATTAATGTTTTGTTATTCCTCCTTTCAATCTATTTTTTTCTACTTGGATGTTTAATTATTTTTCAAAATTGAAGTTATTGTACATACACCACTTTGTACTTTGTTTTTTCTTCCCCCACTTAGCATTTTGCAGCATATGCATTTTTCACCCTTTTACTCAAATACAAATTTAGTATTCTTCAAAAGCATAATTTGGTGTGGCCACATAATAGTCCATTTTCTGAAAGCTTCTTCTTTTAGCCAGTTCAGTTCTCTAACACTGAATATTTCTATTGTTCTTAATTTCCTTGAGTATAAATAGTAATATCCTTACTTCATAAAGTTGAGTTTACATCAATCCTTATTTCCTTAGATCCCCAGTTGTGGAAGTTTTTGTTCAAAGACTGGGTAGATTTTTATGGTTCTTCCTATGTAATGCCAAGTTGATCTCTAGAAAGAATGTACCTAATTATAATCTTGGCAGAGCGTCTCACTACAGAAATCTCTGATTTCTTTCTCCTATGACTTACTGTAACTGTGACATATGCCAGTTAAGCCTCGGTAGGTCCTATACTGATCCTCCTTTCATTTCCCTGTTCATGGTTGGTCATCCAAACTCTACACCTTTTATTCAAATACTGAGAAGATTCCAGGTAGGGGAAAGAACATTAATAGCCCTTGTCCTACTAGGAGGTCTGGAAATGTTCTTTGGCTCACAGGTTATAACCTAAGACCCAGGTGCTTCATTGTCTTTGAGTAGTTGTTCTCCCTGAATGTCCCCAGTTACCTGTCTGTGGCTCCCTTACACTGCTTGTCTTAGGCTCTTGAGTTTACTCAGGGGAGTCCTTCCCTGTACCTCAGTATCAAGCTGGTATGTGCTTTCCTCTGAATCATCCCTCTTGTCCCCGTTTCCTAAGCTAGGCCATCCTTGCTCTTCTCCACCTATTACATAGAATTCCCTAAAAGATTTAGCTTTCCATCTCATAATCCTTCATCCCACCCCATCCTGGTCCCTGGCAGAGGCCACTCAGGCCATTCCCTTATACTGCTCTGCCTTGTTAGTTACCCATTTGACCTTGACATCTATAAGATGGAGTATATTTGCTATGCCTTTGCTTGGTCTGTCATTGCCATCTTTTGCTTTGAATTGCCATTTCTGCCCTAGTTTTCTGATTCTGGTAACTTCTTCTTACTTTAATTCGAGATTTCTTTTCTGTTCCCAGCATGCCCTGGCCTGTATGTTACAAGTCCAGTGAGAAATTTTCACTTCAAGAACTTGCTTAGGATATTAAGAGAATGTTCTAAACATTCATAAGCCTGGCAATGTGCCAGTTTCATCTTAATAAACCCTATTCTATTCCCTAAACATGACTTCCCTGCCCTACTTCCATTTGGTACATCCTGCCTACCATTTGTTTAAGCTCCATCTCTGACTTCAACATCTTGATTCATCTGCCTTCTGGCCTCTGACCCACTATGTGATATCCCAGTTCTCTACTCAGCTCTTCTGTCATGGCATTGCTTCCCTATGAGCTGCATCCATACGCTATCCTGAAGGCACGCCCTGGCATTCTTGCAGGTTCTGCTTATTTCCTGGCTCTGGTCCTGTTCCCAGAAGCTCTGTGGATAGGGTAATTTAACCCCTGCCATTTCATGTTTCTCTTGAGAAGGTAAGACTTAATACTTAAATATGTGCAGTCTAAACCTAGACTATTCCCTTTTCTGTAACTTTTTCATGGACATGCTATGGGAAGGAATACGAAGAGTAGGGACAACCACTCAGATCTCTAAGAAACAAATTATTACTTATTACCAGAATGCTTCCTAAACTCTGGTGACTTTTTTCTTAGACATTTTGTTGATTTTCTAACACCCACTTCTGCTTTAAGGGTGGAGTTCCAGTTGTCTTAGAGTTCTATAAGGCTAGGGGATATTTTGCCAGAGGAAATGGAATCGCAAAGTTCACCAGATACAGAGAGGTGTCTTGATTTGTGGAAGCTAAAGTCCAAAACTCCACGAGAGTCTGGTGGTTCTCTACTCTAGCAGCTGCTACAAACTTTGGCATAAAACCAAGCATGTGGATGCAGAAAAGCTGGGAAGAAATACTGCCCTTGTTTTTGGCCTATTTTATGAGCCAACAGGACAAGGAACTTGGTGATATTCTTTCTGGTCAAGTTGCTTTTGATTAAAAGAAACTGAAACCCACTTGGAGTTCATGCAATTGGAATGAGAGGAAAAACTGGCCCTTCTAAGGTAAAGTTAGAAGGAACGTAGAGAAGGACAGGCAAATTATCTGACAGAGCAGAGGGTCGGAAAGGCTCAAAACTCAGGCACTGAATAAACACTGGCTGCTGTCATTCTGCATCTGTGGCATCCTTATTCTTGTCTTCTCCTGGCCCAACAAATAGAAACAGACCTAAAGCTTGCGATACTCCTGAAACTGCTAAGAACTCCTAAAGCTATGCTACTCTACTCAACAAAGGCAATATTTCCTTGCCTTCAAACTATGTTGAAGAGTTATCAGAGTTTTGAATCTCTCTTCCTGATCAAAAGAATTAACTTTTTCTGAATGTTGTACTCACTGTCCTAAGCAGAAACCCAATACTGTCTCATCTCTCTCTCTCTCTTCATGATCTGAGCTCAATTTTATGATCTGTGTTCTTTCTGCCATAGCCTTTGGTTCTTTTCATGGGCATTGTGGTGGGGCTCAGGAGGTGAAGCACACAGAGGTAGGGAGAACCAATTCATTCCTATGACTCTGGTTCTAAAGAGGACCCTTTAGGTGAAAGACCTGTGAGCCTATATTTAGTCAAATTCACAATAACTTACCTCTTATTATTCATAGCTTCCCCGTACTGGAGTTTCTCATCCTAAGGTTCCTGAATGTAACTTTCTGGTTGCCTTAAGATTCCAGAGACACATATACAAATCAGTTATTTGTGACAACCAATCATTATCTCTTAGAAGAAACATATTCATTGGCATCCTTTAAGCTTTATGGCTTTGAACATCAGACATATGAAGCAACTCAAGACACATAGAGGTGAAGTGACATTCAGGTTCACATGAGCTAATGGTAGAACTAGGACAAGAACTCAGATCTCCTGCCCTCAATCCAAGGATCTTTTCATTATGCTATCATTTCTTCCTCAGATTTTGTTCATCTTTGGCTTATGAAACACTGTGCCTTGAGTCAAAATTACTCCCACAGCCTAGAAATAGGTCAGTTGTCTCATTTGCATTTTCTTTCTGGACTTGTACAAAGGAGCTCAAAAATTCTATGCCCAGCTAAAGTAGAGAATAGGGCATCATGGGGCCATCTTAGATCCTCCACAGGTGTGTTAGTAGACCCACCTTCTGGGAAGTCTCTGTCTGGATGTCATCAATTAAGATATCTACAACCTTAGTTTCCAAATACAGTGTCACAAGTCCTAAATATGGGTTGTGATCTAGAATATTCTAAAGTGAGACATGTTAAGTTCTGGAGTCATGGAACGTTACAAAGTGATTGTCAAATTCTACTTACATTTCTCTTCTGTTCTTCTGAAGATTTAATTCACCTATGTTTCACTTCCACCTATAAACATGAACATAATAGTAAAAAGTAGTAGAGAAGTAGCATGGTGTGAAGAGTAAAATAGTGGGAACTGACACCAGATAAATCTGTGACCATATCCTGACCTGGTCACCTGTTAACTGTGTGATTTTTGGTAAATTTCATAACCTCTCCAAGACAACTCAATTTGCTCACTCATGAGTATTACTTGAAATCATTAAATAATCCCTGAAAAAGTCTTACCACTGACTGTGTCTAATAGCCAATGCTCCCCAAATATCAATTACTTTGTTACTGCACTCTTGAGTTATCTGAATCTTTACTATGTAATAGGAAGCGTTGAGTGTGTAAATTGCTAATGAAACACTGCATTTTCTCTGGTGTAGTGGTAGTGCTAATGTTTGTTCTTATACCTTTTCCTCTTTTCTGAATTATTTTTACACCAGATAAGCTTCAACTAAACAGGCTTTTTCTTCTGAAAAACAGAAAATAACGATTAGCAAATTTATTAGTTACAGTTTCAGTTAATATGTTGATTTTTTGAAATTAATTATGCCCATCTTAATTCAAATATTCATTTTTAAGGTTGTCATCAAAACTCTTGTTTTAATTCAAATATTTTTATTGCATAGTGCAATATGTATGTAGTTTGTCCCTCAATGAAATGGTACTGAAGTGGTGAAACCTTTAAGAAGTAGTTACTGGGAGGCAATAAGGTCACTGGGGGACATGCCCTTAAAAAGGATTAGTGTACTTCTCACAGATTTAGTTCCAAAAAAAGCAAGACCAGCCCCACCTTAGTCTTTTCCATCTCACTGTGCAATCTCTTCTTACACTCATGCCATTTGCCATGATGTAATGCATCCCACAGTCTCACCAGAGACTGGACAGATGGGTCCACCCAACGTTAAAATTTCTATGTCCATAACCATGAGGTAAATAAAGCTCTTTTTTTGACAAGGTATGGTGAAACACTCATGTAATCCCAGCGCTGTGGGAGGCTGAGGTGGAAGGATGGAAAGTTCAAGCCTAACCTGGGCAATTTAGCAATTTAGTGAGATTGTTTCAAAATAAAAAAGGACCATAGATATAGCTCAATGGAAGGCCATGAGATCAATCCCTAGTATGACAAAAAACAAAACAAAACCAAAAAACTCACTTTTTAAAAATACTTTCCTAACTTCATGTATTTTTTCATAGCAATAAAAAATGAAACTAATACACTGAAAAGACCCACTGATAATATTTGATATATTGATTTCAAAGATATCTACTTTACTAATTTCCTCTCTTTTGAATCTTTCATTCAAACCTCATCTTAATAGATCTACCTCTGATCATTCCATTTAATTCTATAATTCTTCTACACTTATTCCCTGCCTTAGAAACTCCCACTCTCTTTTAACTCCTGCAGACCCTCTGTACACCCACTCATACTCCTGAACCACATTATCTGGCTCAATTTTCTCCCATAGCAATTATCACCAATGAACATACTATGTAATTTTATTACATTTAGTGAATGTTGTCACATGGGTAGAGAGGTCTCTTTTTCTCTCATTACTAATTCAAAGTGCCTATGGTGTTTCATAAATGTAGTATACATTGGTTGAATGAATACATTTGAATATTTCATTAAAATAGATTTATTTAAACTACCAAATGGGGGCCAGGAATTTAGCTCAGTGGCATAAGCACCTGCCTGGAAAGTGCAAGGTCATGAGTTCGATCCCCTGGTATAAAAAAAAAAAAAGTACAAAGTATAAGCTACCAAATGACTATTTTCTATAGTATAAATATACACAAATTCATGAGCCATTATCTTCTATTTGTCTTCTCATATTCTTCTGCAAGTCAAACTAGAGTTTAGTAAAGACTATGTATGTATATGAATATAGATGTACACACATCTATGCATACATAAACATCATATAAATGGACATACACATATGTAAGAAAATTATATTTTTTCATAGTGCAATATTTTTAAATCCCTTACTAGCATATAATCTTTCTTTTTTCTTTTTTCTATTTTGAGGCAATATTTATTTTTTAAAAACTCCAGATATTTCATCTCCTATTCCACAGAACAATGAATGCTCTGGAGTGGAAGTCCAGAGAAGATCTTTTTCAAAACTCTCAGAATTTTGTCCAGTTTTGGCTCAGATCCAGCTAGACAACTAAATTATTAGGCATGGTGCTCAAATATGGAGCATCACTTTAGAGAAGCTCAAAAAGTATTTGTTTTTATCTAAATTAATCTTGTTGGTTGCTGCATAGCCTTGGCAGGGTAACTTGATTCATTTATTAATAAACTTTCATATAACTGACATACATTTCTCATTCTTTGTCAGGCATTGTGCTATGTCCTAGTTATATAAGATGAAAGGACAAAGTTCCTTCCTTTAAGGAATTTAATCTAGGGGAAATAGTAATAGACAAGTAAAAAAGGCAATTACAATGCAGTATAAGTACCTTACTATAGCTGATCCCAAAGGAACACAAGGTTGGGATACATGAGGTATTATGTTATTGAAAATTACGAGGTGTGTTTCTATATTAAAAATTTATTTTTGTAAAAGACATATTGCCATTATTCCCCCTCAAAATGCTTCCACTTACTTTGACTACACTTATCCAATTATTCTCGTCACTTTCTGAAGCAGTTCTGGAGTCCACTTTTGTGTCTTTAATTGTACTATAGTGGCTGCTTTGATGTTCTGATTGATTCAAAACGTTTATTTTGCATGACGATTGTGGCTTTGCAGAAAGTCAGAAGTTTCGTAGTGTCAGATACAGTGAATAAGGTGGAAGAGAACACACTGTAGTGTTTTTGCAAGGCTGCCTTTCCATTGGATGGCACTTGGGAGTAGTATTTGCTGTATTTTTTTTTTTTAATCAACATCTCGTAGACCTTGGGAGTAGCATTTGCTGTATTTTTTTAATCAACATCTTGTAGACACTCATGAAAAAGGACTTCCATAAATGCTTTGGAAAGTGGGAGGGATGATGGGATAAATGTGCTCAAAGCAAGCAGTATGTATACTGAGGAAGACTAATGGCAATATGTCTTTCACTGTAATAATTTTGAAAAATTTAAACATTCACTTTATTTTTCAATTACTCCTTTTATTCATAGTCTCTAAATAACCCAAAACACGGCTGCTAAATTCCCCCTTGGACAACAAAGTTTCAGAATTAGACCAATCTTTTGGTCTGCTCTGAGATAGCAATTGCTTGTGACCTGGAACAGTGGCAGCAAAATATATTATTAGTAGTACTGTAGCATTATTGCTATATTTTTAATAATAACGATGATAAAGAAAAGGATCACCTTGTTACAGAACAAAAAACATACTCCTACTCATAAAATAATAAAAATTAAAACACTAGTGAATAATAATGAATAGGATTTATTCAATTATTAAGCACCTACTGTGTGCCAAGCCATTGTTATTGGTGCTGAAGATACAGCAAGGACTAAGACTGAACAAAGTTATAATTTTTGAAGTGTTTGTATTCTAATTGGGAAGACATGAACAAATACATGATAGACAAGAGCATGATCTTATAGTCCTAGTTGAGCTCAGTTTACAGGTCTACTGGGCCCACAAATACAAATTGGGTTCATTTTCCTAGTCCTTATTTATATAATTAATATCAATATTCATGGAAGTTGAAGATAACCAAGAGGATAAAGAACAACATTACAGTTTTGCTTCAGGACTATGTTAATCATCTGCCCCTTCATAATAATATATGGTGGATCATCTGGCTTTCCCTCAGAACATTATTATGTTGGCACCATATTGCTGATTTGGCATAACAAAACAAAACAAAACAGCGTATTTTAGAGACTTTGGTCAGACCCTTGGACTTGACTGTGGGGGGAAAAAATTTCTGTGAAGATTCAAAGTAGCTCAGTGGTTGAGCCATTGCCTACTGTGAATCAGGCTATGTTTGATTCCCAGTGCTACCAAAAAAAAAAAAAAATCAAGAATCTGTCACTTCAATTTAATTTCTTGAGTGCGGTGGGTGGAGTACCCTTGGATACTCTTCCAAAGTAGGAGAGACATTACTGTAGCTTACAGTTTCTACCTCATGCAGAAGCACAGTGCCTAATAAGTCCTTTGGGTTCTACACCTAGAAAATGTGCCATCGTGTCATAGAAGGCTATCATTGTTGAGTGGGGCCTAGAGCAGGAAAAGGCTCGGTAAGCAGCCCTGATGTTTGTGCCATGAGTTCTGGCAGATATGTGATGGGGGATATATCAGTGATGGTAAAATCATAATACCATCCTTGGAATTCTGAAGCATAGTCATGCCAATGTAGTTAAGCATTATGCATCTTTTGAGAAATCACTCTTAATATGTGATTGAGCTGTGGTAGGCTTAGAATTCATGACCGCGGGACAAATACCGAGAACTATCCATTATAACTGGAGTTCTGTTTTTATCTGTTTTATGATACTAGGGAAAGAACTCAGGGGTGGTATACCACTGACCTTAATTACTAGCCCTTTTTATTTTTTGTTTTTTTATTTTGAGGCAGGGTTCCACTAAGTTCCACAAGTAGATAGAAGTACAATCATGTAGTGCCACTACACCCAGCCATGAACTAGCCTGTTTTGAATTTGCCAAGTCATAAAGTCAAACAGATTCAGCAAGAATCCACTAAAAGGTAAGACTGGTACATCCAGTATCCAACCCAAACAGCATGAGAGGTCCAAGTAAACTTAGTTAGGAGGTAGTCCAGATATTCCTGTCACCCACTATGACTGCATTAATATCTTTCCCTGAGCTGGCACTGTTGGCATGTAGGGGTCCCTGCAGGAAAGATTTACTGAAGAAGTGACTAATGTGCCAATTTGTTGGTACAGTGAAATGCAATGCCCTTTAGAAACTTCTTTATGAGACTGCATCCTCTCTGGGAAGTGTACAAAGTGAGAAGCTAGGCATGGTGGCATACTCCTATAATCCCAGCACTCAGGAGGATCAGAAGGCAGGGGTATCCCAGGGCAGGAGGATCACAAGTTCAAGGTCAGTTTGGACTATATACTAAGACTCTGTTTTAAACAACAAACAAACAAATGATATAAAAGGGAGAAGCAGAAGTAGTTTCACTTACCATTACTTCCAGTGAACCCATTCTAGATATTATGGACACTGAAGGGTTAAAAGTCCTAGTCTCCAAAGGAAGTAATTGGAAGTCTTCTTGACCCCAAAGGAAGTCTTCTCGCCAGGGCCCAGAGTAAGGAGTCATACTAAATTACCAGGTACAGGTCCCATTTATACATTTTGAAACCCTGTGCCAGTAGGCAAGAAGTGAAATCATCATCTAGGCAGAATAATTCATCCTGATTAGCAAGACACATAGGGCTGTTTTTATATAATGAGTGCAGGGATGAGCATGTGTAGAGCTCAGATTATCCACTTGGGCACCTCTTGGTAATCCTTTACTTAATTTTATCTGTGAACAGCACATATAGCAACCTTGGCATAAGAAGGATACAGATGCCAAGGGCTCAGATCCTTTAGGGAAGAGGGCGTGGGTTAAACCACCAGGAGAACCACAAATAGCCAAGTGAGGGTGATTCAGAAAGGATAGTAAAAAAAAAAAAAAAATGGGATGATGAGTACCCATATGGTTCTAAGAGCAACTGCAGAGGTGGGACTGTCACAGTAACTCCTTTTTTTCTAAATTTCTCCTCAGGAAGAAGACTACAGGAATCATGGAGGAGCTGCAGCTTGAGCTTGTGTGGAGAAATGCATCTGTGGTGTGTTACTCAGATCTCCCTTCAAGAATAGCAAACGCAAGGAAGTAGTTAGCCAACAGCCTTCATCTGCTGCATCACTGGGTGCATTCAATGTTCACTCCAAAGTCACAGTCCACCCAGGCTAGTTCCAGCCAATGACTGAAATAGGAGTGGTGGTGCTAGAGCTGGGCCTTTCATGACCAACATGACACTCCTGTGTTGGACAACCTACCCCTGATGATCTGTACT
This sequence comes from Dasyprocta punctata, assembly GCA_004363535.1. Lineage (NCBI taxonomy): Eukaryota > Metazoa > Chordata > Mammalia > Rodentia > Dasyproctidae > Dasyprocta > Dasyprocta punctata. Next base: position 65,174 of record RJWM01005765.1, on the reverse strand, counting down.
GGCTGGCTGAAACTTTCACAGAGTTGCACTGCACTGAGACTCCTTCTGTCCAATTCTCCTTCCCTGTTTCTGCCTTTACTTGTGTCAAATCTGCATGGCCTTCTGAAGGCCCTTCCCACCCGCTTCCACTCCTTGGCCCCCACCCTTCATGGGTTTTGCCCCTACTAAATCTTATGCATATCTAGTTGCTTCTTGGTGACTGCTTCTTGGAAGATTAGAACTGACAAAGAGCAGAGTGAACTTATCTCTTGGAATTGAAGGTAAAATTCCTGAAGAAATAGCTAGATAGATTCTAACCCAACATGCAACCATACCAAATATACAAATTCAGACTGCAGCTCAGCGTTTAGAGTGTAACAAAAGCTGTGAATTCCCATTTTTGCAGGCAGTTAGACACTATGGCCCAGTAGGTTAAGTCTTCAGATGGGGAGATGAGTACTTAAAAAAAGAGTCCAAGTAGGAGTTGCCTCTTGGTGAAAATTCCGGTAAGTCAGAGTGTTGATCAATGCCAACACTGGAAATCTTGAATACTAAGGGGAAAACTAAAATTCCACTTAAGCTCCATGACTAGAAAGAGAAACTAATAAACAAAATGTTAGATGAGTCAGAATGCTGTCCTCCTTTGAATGAGCTATAATCCATACTGAAAAATGTCTTTCTGATTAAAGGGTTTAAGCAATTTATTTCAGCAAAAATGGTCAGTATGCTTTCCAACAGTGAGGGTTTCAAGTTAAGTAAAGGATACTTTTACAGATTCTTGGCTTAGTGTCTTAATTATTGTCCAGGTTTTTTACTACCAAAAAAAAAAAGATACTTTTAATGCTTCTTTCCACCCACCCCCTTCTGCATTTTTAAAAAGAATTTAACAGAACTGCTATGAGTGTTTGCTATCAAAGGCAATGGAATAGTATGTAAGATAAATAGCAAGCTAGATGATAAATGTACATGAAGTGGAGCCTCACTTCTGTCACTCATCTCTGAAACTAGTGCAAAACAACTGGTATCAAAACATGTTTATTAAACTTCCAAAATATCTGTCCTTGGATTTTTTTTAATAAAATGAAACAAAAGTGTAGAGTCTTTGTTTTAAGGAACTGAGTAGTTTAATCATCAAAAAGTGACAACCAAAAATTTTTTCAAATGTCAGTGCTTCCTTCAAGTCTCAGGAATAATTTGGCTTTATTTTGATTAAATATTTTTAAGTTGTAAATATGAAGACTAGCATAAAAAGTCAATAAGGAATATAGTTTTTACAAATTATAAAAGTTTTTACAAGTTATAAAAATAACACTTAATATATACTAACTACTATGTGTAGGTTTACAGGGATTATCTCATTTATTCCAAACAAGAACCCTATAAGATACAATCACTACCCCATTCTTCAGATGAGAAAGCTGAGACCTAGATAGGCCAAGTGATATATCCAATGTCACACAGATAGGTCTGTGAGACTTTAGGACAGAGGTTTTCAAATCTTTCTGTAAAGGACCAGATGTCAACATTTTCAGCTTTGTGGACCATGCAGTTTGTGCCTCTGCTTTGTAGCTACTAACTGTGCTGTTGTATCATGAAAGTAGCTGTAAGTGATAACAAAAAGGGCACAACTGTGTTCCACTAAGATTTAATTTGTAAAAACAGGACAGCTGAGTTTGGAAGGTGGACCTAATCACTATAATTGTTGTAGCTTGTTCTTAAGTGAGACATTGTTTTAAATTGTAAAGCACATAGATCACTTTCCAGAGTAAATGTATCTGAAATCCCAGAGATGGTTTTGACCAGTGGAGAACAAATTATGTTACCAAATTCATTTATTTAGAAAATGCTACTTGAGTGTGTTTATTGTTAGGATGTTGGCATACAATGATAATAGATACCTTAATGAAGTTACGCTTGAAAAGCAGACAACTTAATAGAAAAGTTATTGTTTCTGCACACTGATTTACTGGGGATGGGGACAGTGACTGGGATACCAAAAGAACACAAAATCAGGTTAACTAATCCAGCCTGGGTAATCAGGGAGTGCTATAGTTGAATGCCTCCCAAAAGTTCATCATGAATATTAAATTTTCAAATTCATATAGTAATGATATTTGATATTGGGGGTCTGTTTTAGTCAGGGGTTGCAAGGAGAACAATTATATACAGGACACATAATTTATAGTATTATTTGTAATTGTCACCCAAGGAGTCAAATACAAAGAAAGTTCAGGAAATCTGTCCATAACACTAAAGACCTAGAAAATCCAGCTGAGGGCTTGGCTCCCATGCAATAGCCTGCATGAGCTCAGCTGAAAAGCTAGAGCCCACGAAAATGACCCATGCAAGTCTATTTTACAGATCTGTGCTGGCAAGGCCTAAAGGTCAGCGATGGAAGATAGAAAGTCTACACCAGCAGGGTGAAGGATCTTTGCCAGCAGACTGCGGATTTTGTACTGGAGCCAAGAAGTGACACTCAAAATAAGGACCAGGGCTTCCCTGAAAAGTACTGCAGCCATCCTCAGTGACAATGAGGTCCTGAGCTCCTCTGATGATGAGAACAGCCAAGTATATATCAGGAAGCCAGCACGACAAACTTCTCCTGGAGATTAAACTGTACGCATCTTCCCCTCTGGATCCAGGAAGCGATGCTCAAAGAAAGGACCAAAGCTCCACCAAAGTGAACCACAGCCATTCTCAGCAATAAAGTTCTGAGCTCCTCCAATGATAATAGCTGAGTTCATATCAGGGAAGCCAGCATAACAAGCTCCTCCAGGAGAACCAATGACTCCAAACAACAACACTTAGGAGAACCCACAACACTACTCTTCCTCTCCAGGTCTCCTTTTTATGCAGGCAATAGTACTCAGGTAGGCCGTCCATGCTCAGCACCATGTGGATTCAGTTCAGCTGGTGCTCAAGTTGACCACCAGTTACCAATCCACTACAGGGCATTTGGGAGATAATTAGGATCAGAGGGGGTCATGAAAGTAGGGTTCTCATGATGAGATCAGTGGCTTTATGAGAGGAGGAAGAGATATGCTTGCTCTCCCTCATACATAATGCCTTCTACCATGTTCTGATGCATAAAGGATTCCTTTACCAGATGCTAGAGTCATGTTCTTGGAGCCTACTGAACACAAGTTAAATAAATTTCCATCTTCATAGATTACCTGGCCTCCGGTATTTTGTTACAGCAAGGGAAAACAGACCAAGACTGGAGGCCTCTGGCAAAATTGGCCAAAGATTGATCCAGTGCCAGCTCTCTATTACTACCTCTCAGCTCCATTCTCTAGGAGCAAAAGTCATTTGAATAACAACAGTTGGAGCACAGCTTTAGCCTGCTGTTCAGTCTACATCTGTTTCAAGTCCAGGTTCTTTAGTGTCTGAATGTCTCAAGCAAGCAGATAAGGGTTCTTTAGTGTGTGAATGTCTCAAGCAACCTGACAAGGTCACCTAGATATCTGCTCAAAGAATTCACGGATTTATTTTTAAGGGTCTTAGTTTCTCCAAACTTGCCTTGAAACCTGACCTTCTGTAAAAAGCCATTGTATTCATTTTCAATTGCCATTTATTCCCCCAAAGGACAGTAGACAGAGGAAGTGAACAAATGAAATGTAATTTAGACTACTAGTGGTTCTGAAACCTGGCTGTCCACTAGCTAACAATTTAAAATAATATTCTAGAGCCCTGATCTTTTTTTTTTTTTTTTTTTGCGGCACCAGGGATTGAACTCACAACCTCACACCTGCCTGACAGGCGCGTGAGCCACTGAGCCAAACTCCCAGCCCTGGTTTTTTGAGGCAGGGTCGCACTATGTAGCTCAGGCCGGCCTTGTGCTCACGTTGTAGCCCAAGCCGGCCTCGAACTCACAATGCTCCTCCTACCTCAGCCTCCAGAGTGCTGGGATTAAAGGCGTGCGCCACCACGCCCGGCTTAGAGCCCTGATCTTAATGATTGTGATTTAGATAACTTTTTTTAATGTCTGAGAATCCAACTTTTTAATAATCTCTGCAGTGTTTCTGATGTGCATGAGCCATTTTTGGAAACTGCTGGTCAAGAGGATTTCTAAAGTTGCTTTTAACCTTTCCAACCAGCTATTCTGTGTTTATTGCCATGACTACATTTACAAACATCTTACCAAGAAGCAAAGAAAAATCTAAATGATTTTAGGGATGTTTACCATAGTTCCTGCCTCCCTATCACTACCATATAAGGACACTGGGTTGTTAGGCTGCTGTGTGTGAGCAAACTTCATTGCCCTAAGATGCCAAAAAATGGTCAGGAGTTCCTCTCTAGGTAACAGAATAAAAATGTGAATGTTGTATGCACCATGCCTGCATGCTTACTTCAGGCATGCTTTACACAGTAAACGACCAGAATCTGTATATAAATCAAAACAGAGACAAGATTCTTCCTGCCTCCAGGTTTGAGACAGGCAAGGTTTGGCAGTCTTAGTCCTTGTGTTGGTTTAAATCAATGTCCAGTAGGGTTATTAAATGCCAGCTGGCAAAGGCTATAAGCAGGGGAAGGAAAAAAAGAGGAGAAGGAGCATACAAGAAAACAAGTGCCAGAAAGCAATTAAAAAGAAAAAAATATATGTTCCAGTGATAGAAAGTTTCCCATTAACTGAATCTACTTAAAAAAAAATTTAGATCATTACTGGCAGTTTGGATTCTTTAGTACTCCAGAGACCTAGAATTCTTAACTTCTATCCCAAATCAGGGCATTTGGGTAGAAGCAGGGGAGTTTTCAACCTAAAGAAAGTTTTGAAAGCCATATCAAGATATTAAATTATTGTCTGTGTGTCTTCCAAGGATATGGTAGACCACTGTCTTAGACCATAGAGGTGTGAGTGAGATGATCCATCTTATAAAGGTGTCAAAAATTATATTAAGCTGTAATTGTTCATACAGGAATTAGAAATTCCTAAGTTTCAATTCTCCATTTTCACTATAATTGCTATTACTGATATATTAGAAAAGATTCTTGGGGGTGAGGATATAGCTCAGTGATGGGACACACTTAGCAAGCATAAGCTCCTTGGTTCATCTTCAGTACCACAGAGGGAAAAAATAAAGAGAAGAATGAATAACTTCTGAGGTGTATTTTTCTCATTCTATTTGTAATATTTCTTACCCTATTGTTGAGCACTGTAAAGGCTCAGCTAATTTTCCTAATGCCTATGACTTAAGCACATCAGATTAACCAATCAATAGGTTTAACTACCATGGTTATTACCCAAGAATCATTGCTGAGTCCTTAATGAATACTGGAAATGAAAACAGGCATGGTTTCAATCACAGTAGGAACTTTTCCAGTTATTACATCGACTTTGGAGTAGAATGCACTTTTTCATCTTACTCAGGAATGTGTTTTTATTCTGAGGTCTTTAAATACATATATTTCTCAAATTCTGGGAATTCAAATAGAGTTTAAAATAATCCTGCCATTCTGGGAAGATCTAGCTCTGAAGAAACCGGAAAGCAGCCCAACTTGTCATTCTTAAAGATGAGTTGAATATGCAGAGGGAGGGAGCAATGTCACAAAGAAACTGAACAGCAGATTTGTCACGGATTTGGATAATCAACATTTGGCTGTTTTAAATGAGACCGTTCAGATCTGGTTTTGTCTCAGATCATACTCCCCTATTACTGCTCAAGATGAAGGCGGATGTCCACTTGACTAGTATTTTAAATACATTATAGTTATTTTTTAAAAGTACCAGTTATCTTTGCAAGCAGTAGGCAGATTAAATTTTTATTGCATCTTTTTGTGTGTGTGTGTGTGGTACTGAGGATCGAACTCACAACCTTGTGCCTGCCAGACAGGCACTTAAGCCATTGAACTAAATCCCTGGCCCTGTTTTTTTTTGAGACAGGGTCTCACTGTGCAATTCAGGTTGGCCTTGAGCTCACTTTGTAGCTCAGGCTGATCTCAAACTCACAACGATCCTCCTGGCTCAGTCTCCCGAGTGCTCAGATTAAAGGTGTACGCTTCCATGCCTGGCTTAAATTTTTATTGCATCTTGTGTTTTTGATTATGCTTTTTTATCTGAATATGGAAAAGAAAAAAATAAGGGATTATACTATCCACATCAGCCTGGGAAAGATAAGAGGATGATTCTGCTGACCATGCGTGGGCCATGGGGAGTAGAACAAGAAGCCAGCCACTTCCCGTGACTCAGTGCCATTTGAGGACTATGCGGAGGAGGACCAAATGCTAGTGCTTCTGGTGCATGGGCTGCAAGACAAGAAGAGCCAATGTCTACCCCCCTCCCCTGTAAGTGATCAGCTGATCCAGAGAAACGCAGGCTGAGATGATAGCTATTGAAGTAAAACATCTTAATGCTTGTAGTTTTTAGTGTTTCATTGACTTTTCAGGCCTAAAGCCGGTAGTCTGATCATCTATTTAGAGGATAACAATAGGCAATATAGCATCTATGGGGGATCTCCTTCTGAAGGTGGTAGCCATTGTTAATTCCCTAAGATCTTGTTTTAAAGTTCTGGTTTTCTTTTCTTTTCTTTTCTTTTTTTTTTTTTTTTTTTTTTTTTTGTGGCCCTGGGGTTGAACTCACAACCTCCCACCTGCCAGGCAGGTGCTTAAGCCACTGAACCAAACTCCCGGCAACCTGTATCATTTTCAGTGTTTTGTTTGGTTTGGTTTTATTCTGTTTTGTCTTGTTTGATTTCATTATATCTGATGGCATGGACCGCTACTTCAAAGATAACAAGGTAACCATTTTGGATTTATTATTGTCTTGTTTTGAAGTCCTACCTTATGTTACATTCATTGTTTTATTTTTATACTCTGTTCCATTTTGTTTGATTTTACAATGTCTGGTGGTATGGGCAGCTATTCTGAAGACAAGAAGCATTATGGTAGTCATTGTTGATTTCCTATTACCTTGTTTTAAAATTCTGTATCACTTACACTGTTCGGTTTTGATTGGTTTTATTTTGTTTTATTTTGTTTGGTTTTGTCTCTTTAAAATAAAAAAAAGAATTAAACTGCAAATATTTTAATTTTTTTAATTTCCCTTTTTCTGCAATTCTCACCTCCTCCCTACCTAAATTAATTTCACACAATGGAACTGGTCTCAGATGGTGATGAGAGGAAGGCAGGGAAAGGGCAGGCTGACAGGCTGATGATTTGTTTTGTCCTAGGGTTTCCTTTTGAAGGGAGGCAGATAGTGAAAGCTCTTCTCTATCAATGACTGATGAAGGGTATTTCAAGCTGTAGCTCCTGAGGAGAAAACAATACAAGCTTTCAGGAGCAAAGGGACTGTGTAGTTTTGGGAAAATGAACATAACTTGGTAACTCCAGATTGTTTACAAATTTTATCTATACAGTAGCCAGTTAATAGGACCTTTCAAAGAAAGTTTCTGTACACTCTTAACATACACAATTTTTTTTTGTACCAGGGAGTGAACTCGCCTGCCAGGTAGGCACTTATGCCACTGAGCTAAATCCCCAGCCCTATTATTGAAGACAGGATCTCACTACACAGTTCAGGCTGGCCTTGAACTCACTTTGTAGCCCAGGCTGGTCTCAACTCACAATGATCCTCCTGCCTCAGCCTTCCCAGTGCTGGGATTAAAGGCATGCACATCCACGCCTGGCTCCACAATCTTAATTCTATTATTTAAACAAAACCACCAGATTGAGATTCATTGAAAAATACATTTATACACACACACATGCTTACACACACAATGTATTTTGTTCAAGTTAGGATCCTCTGTCTCTCTAAAAAGGAAGTACTAATAACAGCCATTCTACTGTCACATTAATAAAAAGCAAGAACCAGAAGTTTGAAAATCTTGTCCAAATCTTTTATAGAGAAGAAAAAGTTCATTCAGATATTCATTGATTTCCCTAACATTGCATATCTAGTAACTACCAAATCAAAAATTAAAATCCATACCTCAATGCATTTCTCCCCACATCTAAGGAAGAAATATCCTGAGAGGCATTCTGAAACTCATTAAAAAATTAACCTAGTAGAAGCTGAAGTTGAGGGTGTCTTAATTGGTTATTCAGTTTATTAAACTAAGCTCTGGGAGGATCCTCAGGGCATGTTCATATTAAAATATTTAAAGTCATATAAAAACCTTGCTTTAATTACTAAGTGTGTGTGCCAGTCTGGAAAGATGGGTTTTGGAACAACTCAACTGTCAAAGAACACACTTTTCTCTCATTGCTGCAACAAAATACCCAACACCCAAAGTTAAATGGGGAAAGGTTAATTTACCTCATAGTTTGTGGAGGTTTCAGTTCATTTTCAGCTAGTTCCAAGGCAGGGTGGCAACAGTTCATGGTGGAGGAAGACAACAAAAGCAACCAGAGCAAAAAGGGGATAGCAAGCCCCCTTTCCTCCCTTACATTGTATTCAGGCTGCCTACCCTTAGACAGGTGTAGCATTCACACCATTTCCAGGCCCTCCTCTTGCACAGGCTGAGAATGCTTACAAAATGAGGACCTGGGCCCCCTGCTGAGTCAAGCTGAAAACATTGTAACTCTGTTTCCTGAGGTGAGGGCATGAAAACAAGCGGTCAAAGTTTAACAAGCTGTCACTGAAAAGCCTGCCCTGCCATGATCACCTAAGGCTTTGCGGGGACATACAGACACAAACCATAACAACAAGCAAATGTGTAACAGATCCAAGCATAAGGTGTCCCCCACTGGTACCACTCCTGTTTCAGCTCTGGTTTGTCATGGGGCTCAGAGGAAGTGAAGTGAAGAGATCTGTACTCAAGATTCTTAGGGAAATACACAAATGTGTTCCCAGTTACCATTAGAAAAAATGCTAACTTCAGGTGTTTGGGAGAATAAAGTGGTGGTAATATTAATTAATTTATACTTGTAAAAATTACTAGTGACTAACAATTTGTTTTTTGTTCAGCTAACATTTATATGGGTGTTGGACCACAGAGTACTGCTTTCTGTCTTCTCTGATCATTTTTGGCTGGCTTTACTTTCGCACTGTTTCATTTTGTCTATTAATACAGTAGTTCTCAAAGAGCAGCTGTGAGGGTACTCCAGATGGTTAATCTCCAGCCATATTGGTATTTCTGCACAGATTAGTGAGCAGCTGCTTCTGATATGAAGCAGTACTTTGCTTGCCATACAATTTCATACCTCTTTGTCTGTGCTGTACTCTTAGCCTGGAATGCCCTGCCCTTCTTCCCTGACTTCTCTAATGAGCTTCTACTTAAAAGCCTAGATTTTTTCATCTCCTCTAGAAGGTTGCTCCTGACTCCTAAGGAGTGGCATTAATCTCTCCTTCCAAAGTATTTAACATATAACTTCTATTACTGAACTTGTTAGCTCATATCCAAATCACTACTTTAACTTTCTATCCTTCAAAGTAAAATAAACACCCACAAATTCACCATTAACATGTACAGAGATTTAATGCTCCTGAACTGTACACTTACAAATAGTTAAAAAAACAAATATTGAATTATATATACTCACCACATTTAAAAAAAAAAGAAATACAAAACTATAACCAATCCTCAAACTATTGAATGGCTCATTCCTTTCTTATACCTTAGAGACTGGGCTGGGTTTGTTAATTACCTGAAAGATGGAGCAATGGAGAGACTGGCAAAGAACACTGTTACCTCCCTTCTGTTCTCTTGTACCATTGGCTCCATCAATCTCAAATTCCTAGGACTCAATTCCCAAAGATGAATAATTAATTCCTGTGAGAAGGAACTATTTTAACCCTTTCAAGGATCAATTATATCTCCACAGGTAACAAATATTCTGTGTCATTATTACGTGTAGAAAGTCAAAATATTGTTCTTTGAAACACATTATTACGTGTAGAAAGTCAAAATACTGTTCTTTGAGACACATTATTACGTGTAGAAAGTCAAAATATTATTCTTTTGGAATATTTGTGTCTCATGGTGTCTTGGTGTGTACATGCACCTTAGCCTCACACATACATACATATACTCATATATGCATGAGTGTATACATGCGCACATATATGTATTCTCGCACACATATGCATTTGTAAAATATTAATATAGACTTACGTGTTACACATTTAAATTCACTTTCTAAAATAAACATCTGCAATTTTCTAAAATTACATAAATCTTTTTGTTTGCCCAACATGACAGCATGATAGGGAAGGAATTGGGGCCCTTGCACTATCATATCTCTCTGCGCAAGCACAAGGCAAGCAGTGAGCTGGAGGCTTCTCTTTCTGGGAACAATCCAGCACTTAAAACTAACCCTGAGATCAACCCTATCAGTGAGATGAGTTACAGGACTTTATGGCAGAATATCACAGAAATTCAAGAACATGTCTAAGCATTCGTCACTCTGGTGGCAGGAAATAAGCTAAAAGAATTTAGAGAATTACAATCACACATAATAGCGTTATCACTGGAGACTGTAGAATTTGAATTATGTGCACATACACTTTTTTTAAATGAGTTCCTTAGGCAGGTACTGCTTATGAGCACTCGAGGAAAAGGAGGTTCTGGATAAAATCAACTAGGGCCCAGCAATGTGGAGTTGGACAAATGCTATACAGTTATAAACAATGGAATGGAGTATAGCCACAGTGGGTGAAAATAAATTCTGAGCAGTAATTGGAACTTTGGCAGCATTGCTGAAGATTCCTTTTGCCCCTGGAATGTGACAGTTTATGACTGCCATTACAATAGACGTGCAACAACTGAGTCCCCTGCATGGGACACTGTGTCTACACACTGCACTTCTCAGTATCGCCGATGGCCTGGTGTATCTGTGAGAAGGGAAGCAGTGCAGAGCAGTGGCAGGAAAAGCTTTTATTCTGACCAGACCACTCTAATTTCTAAAGTGAGCCAAGTCCTAGGTTTAATTCTTTTACCAAGGGCAGAAACCAAGGTACCTAATACCCCTGCAATCCTTTCAGCTCTTCCAGAAATTTTCAGATAATCAGAATCACCAGGTATTCTAAAACACACAGATTTCTAGGCCTTGCTATCCAAAAAGTCTGATTTAATAGATCTGGGATGGAGCCTAGAATTTTTTTTTTTAAAAAGATCCATGCATAATCCAACAGGTTTGGGAATCACTAACCTAAAAAAATGGCCCATCTTGGCTGGTAACCATGAAAAAGGAGAGAAAAAGAGGAGGTGAAGTGGGATTTGAGAGTCCTTTCCTGATGCTCAAGCATCTCTTCGTTTTTTGTTTTGTTTTGTTTTGTTTGCGGCACCAGGGATTGAACTCACAGGCTTGCACCTGCCATATAGGAGCTTGAGCCACTGAGCCAAACTCCCAGCCCTGGTTTTTTGAGGCAGGGTCGCACTATGTAGCTCAGGCCGGCCTTGCGCTCGAACTCACAACGCTCCGCCTACCTCAGCCTTCGGAGTGTTGGGATTAAAGGCGTGCGCCACCATGCCCGGCTCAAGCATCTCTTTGATGCTGTGTCGATGGCCCTGTGGTTTCCTCCTTGGGTGACAGGCGAGTCCAGCACCATAGAGAGCTGTGAACTGCCTCATGCTGAAGAAGAAGCACCAAGAGGGATCATGCGCAACCTGATTAATGCTATTTTTTTCCTCTGTGTGTCTTATCGCTAGGTAAAACTTAGGACTTTAAATCTGAGTGAATCTAAATCATTCAAATCTACTTCAAATCAGTATCTCTCCCTCTGTGAGTAAAGGAAGATTTAGTTGTTCTTTCTCCATTTTGGGGGACATGTTCTTTCCCTCAATTTTCTCTCTTGACAGTGTAGGCCCTAATGTTTAAGGTTTTATAAATAAATATCAAGGTTAAAAATTTAGCAAGAACACAAGTTGTGGGGAACCTTTTTTAAGCTTAAGAAAAAGAAGTTCATTAAACTATTATTTTAAACCTTGATGTTGACGCTGTAGTGTGTGTATGTGTACGTGTGTGTGTGAGTGTGCGTGTGCAAGTGTTACTGGGGATTGAACCCTGGACTGGACTATAAGCGTGTGCTACCGTGCTCAATTAACACTATGAATGTATTTTAATGAGGTTACAAACATGGGCAGCTCTTCATTTTGTAACAAATAGCTGGTCACTAATTTGAATGAAAGCCAGGGCAGCATTGTTTCAATCTTCAAATCCTTGCACAATCGCAGACCCTCTGCACAAGATGACACCGCCAAGGGATAACTTGGTTGCCATGCACACATGGTTCACAGGACTGACAACACTGGAAAGTTGTAGCAACAGTCCTCTCACTTCGAAGGAAGTTTCATAAGAGGTTAAATTGGAAGATAGATTATTTCTAAGTCCTACTTCTGGAATGCCCCTATTTCTAAGTCCTACCTTGGATTTAAAATGGCACCCCAGAATTCACATGTTAAAGGTTTGGTTGCCAGTGGATGGACGTTTTGGGAAGCGATTGGATTATGGAGGAGCAGCCATGGGGACTATATCTGGTTGTCAGTCCCTTCTTTTTGGGTTCTCTTACCTTCTATTTCTCAGCTGCTTTAGGGTGAGCAGTTTTCTTCCACTGTGCCCCTCACCATGATATTTTGTTTCATTTCTGCCTAAAGTAAGGAAATAAGCCCCCACAGACTGAAACCTCCAACAGTGTGCCAAAATAAGTTTTCGTCCTAAGTTATTTTTCCCAGTTATTTTATCACAGCGACAGGAAGCTGACTAAAGTCTATAAAGTCTCCAGTTGAATGTTTTTTAAAATCATATTTAATAACTCACATGATCATAAATGACCTAGAAGAAATTATATCATGAAAATAAGTTTCAACTCTGTATAGGATATATTTTAGTCATTCTAGGAAGAATATGAAAAAAGAAGTAAATTATTATTTAACTTAGTTTTCAGTGGATGAGTCCAGAAGAAATATTACTAAGATTTATGTAAACCTGCATCTATATACCAAATCAACCAGTCTCCTTGCTCTGACACTATTTGGTAGAAAATTTATATGTAAATTTAACAAATAATTAAGATGCATTTAAAATAAATATATCTAAATTACAACTGTAAACTTAGAAAATCAATGGATACTGTGAAATAATAACATAAAGCCTCAATTTTATTTGCAAACCTTCCTTATCGCTAATGAGAATTTCTTTGAATGGGGAATTGTTCCAGTTTCTAGTGATATAAAAAAGCATGGAACATGTTCCCCTGTGCAATTGCTTACAATCTCTGGAAAATGATCTTGAATATTAAAAAATGTTAAATCATTGAACTTTTATCCAACCTATTTCTTTTCAGATTTCTTTGATTCTAGAAAAGTGTTGACAGGCAAAGATGACACCAAGCCTATGCAAGAGACAAAATTCGGTCAGTTTAATTGGGTCTTCAAAGAAAAAATTCAAAGAGAGAACAAATATACTCTGAAATGCTTAGAGAACTTTATTTACAGTAATTTTTATGTTATTAGAATTTTAAACTTTTAACAGGCTTCAAACCAAAATAGCTACCATTTCTTGACAGAACACAATGTGTCATATACTTTACATACATCATTTTATACCTCTTTTATTAGTGCATGCTAGCAGTGTATAATGTTTACATTTATCATGGGGAGTTGATACATGTACATAATATATCTTAATTCTTTTTTTCTCATCCCCTACCCTTCTCCTCCCTCCCTGCCAACTCTTGGTCTCCTACCCACTTTCAAAACCTCTATTTTCATCATTTTTTTCCTTCAATTCTTTTTTCCCCCCATTGCCTTTCCCTTCCCTCCCTCCATCTTATTCTCCAATTCAATTGAAAAGCATCTCCCTACATCCTATTTACCTATGTTCTATTTTTCTGTCTTTGCCTTTCTCTCTCTCTCTTTAGAGAGTTGTATCTATTCACCTACAAATGCCTCAGGTTTATCTTTCTGTATGGCAGCATAGTACTCCACTGTGTATAAATACCACATTTGCCTTATCCATTCATTTGTTGGTGGACATACAGGCCATTTCCAACGTTTAGCTATCACAAATTGTGCCACTCTAAACATGGGTATGCATGTATCCCGATAATATGATGATTCATAACTCTTTGGGAAGGTACCTAGGTGGGCAAGAGTTGGATCTATTTTTAGTTTGAGGAATCTCTGCATTGATATTCATAGTGGTTGTACTAGTTTATATTCCCACCAACAATTTAGAAGAGTTCCTTTTTCTCTACATCCTTGCTAGCATTTATTATTATTATTATTATTTGTGTGTATGTGTGTGTGTGGCACCAGAGATCGAACTCACAACCTTGCACTTGCCAGGCAGGCACTTAAGCCACTGAGCCAAACTCCTGGCCCATTTATTATTATCAATTTCCTGATAAAAGTCATTCTTTTTGGAGTAAGATAACATCTCGGTGTTGTTTTAATTTTCACTTCTGTAATGGCCAGATATGTTGAACATTTTTTTTATATATTTATTGGCCTTTTGTATTTCTTCTTCTAAGAAATGTCTATTCATTCCAGTTGCTCATTTTTTAATTAGGTCTTTTATTTTGAAGGTCTTTTTTTTTAATTCTTTGTATAGTCTAGATGTTAGACCTCTGAGGAACAGCTGGAAAAATCTTTTCCTATTCTATAGGTTGTCTCTTCACTCTGTTGGTTGTTTCCTTTAATAAGCAGAAGCATTTTTAAAGTTGGGCCACATTCAGCTTTATGATGAATTTGTAGCATAAATGAAAAAAATGAGGATGTAGTAAAACACTGATCTTCTGAGATTATTTCTGCAACAAAACCTTTCCTATCCTGATCAATGCACATTGTAAGTTCAATCTAAGATTTTAAACCTGTGTATTTAATCTCCAAGCTTTTGGCAATGAAAAAGGAGCTTGGCTCAGAGTAGGCATTCTATAAACATTTGTTGAAGGAAGGAATGCATGGTCATTGCCCAGAACTGAGCATAAAATTTTAGATGTGATTTGATCCACATACGAGTCATTAGGCATACAAACACCCTTTTACACTGAACATCTGTTAATGAAGGCTTAGAAAGCTTTATTTGTTGCCAAATACACTTATATTTTTAATGATAATAACAACAAAACTATCATCTGCCTAATATGTTAAAGAACAGAAGAACGTATAATGAGTAGAACAAAAATAAATTATAAAAATAATTGTTTTCTAGCTGCTCATGATTTCCTGAGTGAGAGTCACAGATTCACACCCAGCTGTGTTACAAGGCAGGGAACAGAGGTTTAGAGAACATGCTCAATTGCATGCACAGAGTGTGAAGCAGGGCAGCTTGAGTTTCAGTCATTTGTTCTACAGGTATGTGTTGAATATTAATGGTGAGTTGGCTGTTATTTCATCTTTGCAGAGAAATTTTTTAAAACTATAGTTCTCAAACTCAAAGCTAACACTGGTAGATGAGTTAAATTAATTATTAGGAAACTACAAGAGAGCATAGGAGCTATGGAAATACGGGTAAAGAATATGAGATCAGCCTGGAAGAGTCAAGGAAGGCTTTTTGGAGGAAGTGATCTTTAAGGTGGTCCATCAGAGATGAGTGTTGGTAGATGAAGGAAGAAGAGATAATATATTTATGGGGAAGGAAAAGTACATTCAACCTCAGTGAGCATCGACAAGAAGGCCAGACCACAAAGATATTCTGAAAGCATGACTTGTTCCAAGGGCCAGTTCAGGCTGTATAGCAGGTACCACTGATGTGGCTAAAACAACAGATTTATACAACAACTATATATTTTTATAGTTTTGGAGTTTGAAAATCTTATCTGAGGACACCAGCCTGGTTGGGATCTGGTGCAGGCTCGCTTTCTGGCTTTCAGACAATTGTTTTCTTATTGTCCTCATACATGGTGATGGTGGTGGTGGTGGGGTTCTTTCTCTTCTTACAATGTCAAAAATCTAAGGTCTCACACTTATGGCACCATTTAACCAAAATTATAAAAGTTTTATTTCCAAATACAGTCCCACTGAGATTTAGGGTTTCAACATGTAAGTTTGGGAAGGACATGAACATTCAGTCCATAACAAGCACCATGGATGGAAAATAAGAAATTATTTAAGGAATGATGGGGAATGAAAATTGAGAGATAGAACAACAGATTACCAGATATAGAGGACACCTACTGGGTACACAGTGGTTCCCTGTTCTCTGAGAATGGCCTGTATTCGGGAGGAAGTCTCTTATGGTCATACCTGTACCAGGATCTCCTCTCATGAATCTAGAGGTTAACACTAATTTGTTTAAGCTAGGTAAATCAAAATGGTATTTCTGGCAGTTTTAAAACTGGAATTGAGGGAGACAGAACCTGGGAGTCTTTAAATTAAATCACATTATTGGCAACCCCATAGAGAAAAGAGCCACCACAAACAGTACACAATTATCATAATACATAGTGGCCCTTGTCAAGCCTTCAAACTTGTTCTGGTGGCATCTTCAGAGCTGTCCTGGTTCAGATTCTTCCTGGCATCTGGTTGTACAATTTTTCCTTTTACTCCACATTTCTTCATTATCTTACCAATAAATAATTCTCTTTCTGCAGGAATTAGTCAAAAGTGAGATTTTGCTCCTTGCAATAAAAATATTTGCACTATTTGGGGTTATTATACAATGCTAATGTGTCTGGATTCTACCCTCAAGGCAGTGGAGCATTGCTGAAGAGTCTGAGAAGGGAAGCAGCAACTAGAACCATTGCTCTATTGGTAGTAATGGATGGGTAGATTGAAATCACAGAGATTGTTCAGAAGGCTGTTGTAACAAGAACAAGAAATAAGCATGATATAATCACGTCAGAGTACCTGGGAAGCTGAGGCAGGAGGATCATGAATTTGACACCAGCCTGGGCTATATACTAAGGTCAAGGCTGACTTGGGCTACATGCTGAAACCCTGTCTCAAACAAATGAACAAACAAACACACATGAAAGAAAGAAAGAAAGAAAGAAAGAAAGAAAGATGAAAGAATAAGCATTGTGAATAGATTTCAGAATTACTGAGAAAGAAATGTAATAAGAAAGGGTTTGATGTTAAGAACACAAGATGATATCAGAAAGTCGATTTTCAGTGACTAGGAAAATGGAAAATAGAAAATGGTTCCATTCAGTAAAGAAGGAGGATCTGGGCAGAGTGTAGGGTGGAAAACACTAATAATTTAATTTGGAATTTGTTGAGTTGTGGGCATTGGTCACACAAACAAGAGGCTCAGCAACTGGATATGCTAATTAGAGTTCAGGAGTAAAATTTGACCCTGGGGCTTAGGACCATCTGTGTTTAAATTGTTCGTGCTGCTGACCACTGGTGGTGGATAAGAACAGTGAGATAAGAGAGCTAACTGTGAAGAGCATAAAGTAAGAAGATGAAAGTGAGAAAAAAGGATGCAACTCTAGGGAAAAACCAACATATAACAGATAAAAAGAGAAAAAGAGGTAATATTGTCCTAGAAGGCAAAGCTAGAGTTTCAAGAAGGAAATGGACAACAGTGTCAAATGCCCTTGAGAGGCCAAAGAAAACACAGGCTGAAAATTCTAGTATATTGAGAAATTAAGAGGCTGGGCATGTAGTTCAGTGGTAGAGTGCTTGCCTAGCATTCGTGAAGCACTTGGTTTGACTGCCAACACTGCAATAATAATGAGGAAGAAGGAAGAGAAGGAGGAAGAGGAAGAAGAAGAGAACAAAGAGGTGGAGAACAACAACAGAAAGAAGGATGAATGAGATAGAAAAAAATGTCTGTGGCAAAAGCAACTGAGGCTGAAAGAGATTGGAAGAACTACTGAGAAAAGAGACAAGAAACAAAATGGTAAGGGTAGATCACTCCTTTCAGTTCAAGGTTTGAAATTGTACTATTGAAAGAAAAGGAAGACTGTGTTGATCAACGAAACTTAAATGGTTTGGAAATAAAGTTGGAGATCTTAAAAAAATAATTACACCACAATGTGCAAATGTCTGTTGCTCCTCATCAGCCCTGGGAAAAAGTTAAAGAAGGTAGATAGTTGGAATGGCCCAGAATTGGGACTTTATTTGACGGATATGTAAAGGAATGAGGGGAAATGGAATTAAGGGTTTTAATCAACAGACAATGAAAGAATGGAGGCTGAAAAATTGAGGTAAAGTGGTGTAGTCAAGGGGCTCAGAGACTTTAATGCAATTACAATACATGTATTTGTAAGAATATTGTGCTCTGATGTTGGAGCTAAGATTTCACAGAAGGAACAATTCCAGCTGATGATGTAAAATGTAATCAAGAGTGTAGACTGGAAGAAATAGATAACAGGAAAAGATTATGAATCTGTAAACCTACGATATCTGAACATATCTGCATATTAATGCAAAGAATTCGGGACAGAGAAGTTGTATTAGTTACCAAGCAACAGATAATATGTCTTTCCTCATTTTAAAGTGAAATTCCATGTTCTGTAAAGTTAGCAGTCCACAGTAGGTTTAGGAAGAAAGAACTATATACTATGGTGTTGTTACAGGATAGAAAGCCAACAAGGGATTGTAGAGTACCCTGGAGAAAGAAAAATGGAACAATTACTTTAGATTTAAAGAGATGAGGGGCTGGAGTAACTACCAGAACTCAAATTAAGAGACTGAATGACAAAGGAGCTTAGTCCAAAGAAACTAGCAGGCCAAGAAGTAGGAGAAGTAAATATGACCATCTCATATTCATTGCTCCATCCCCAAATCTCTGCCAGGTTTGACCATTGATCAAACTCCATCAGATAGTAGACAGCAAGGAGACCTATTGAATCCTTCATATATACCCTAACTCCACTCCTACTCCCAGCACGAAGGAGGGTAAAGAAGGATGTAAAATGACTTTAGAGAGGCAAACAGCTATCCAGCCTAGTGAGATTACAGTTACAGTTTAGAGAAGAGCTGATAGTGCAGGTTCCTTAGAAGTTAGGAGAGAATGAGATTCAAATCTCAGATAGATGACACTTAAACAGGAAAGATAGAACCAGGCATGGTGGCACGTGCCTGTAATCCCAGCACTGTGGAGGCTGAGGTAGGAGGATTGCTGTGAGTTTGAGGCCAGCATGGACTACATACTGAGTTCAAGGCTGGCCTGAACTACACAGCAAGACCCTGTCTCATACAAAACAAAGCAAAAAACTAAACTAAACTAAAGCAGAAAAGATAATCTTGAGTAGAGACAGAAGATAAGTTATATTTGCAAAGAGCTTTATGGGTTCTATTTTTGTCTATGAAGCAGAGGACATCTACTGAGACAGAGTGGAGTGAGGTATGAACATGGTGAAAAGTTTGGGAAAAATGGGAAACCTTTGATGCTATTGTTGGGGAACATTAAGAAAAAATGGGTTGGACTAGTGCAACAAGATTAACCTTTGCAGGAACCTCCATATGAGGTGTGATCATGAACTGGGGTGTTATAATCTGTCCTTGGTGTGACTTTTCTTTAGTGTTGTTTAACTAGTGTTCAGCTGTGGGGTTAAGTAGGTGATTAGGCTCCATGGGTTGAATTCGGCCAAAAGGAAACAAGGAAGTTTTTGAAATGATGAACCATAAATCTAAGTCACAGAGGAAAGAAAATTAAGGCTGAAGAAGACTACTGAATATGGAAAAAGTGGAAGACTTTACCAAGGACTGAGTGTCCTCATAAGGCATCTTTGAAGAAGAAAGATGACAGTGGTGGAAAAAAAAAACTGCTTGAATTAGTGATTTTGGTTACATTAGTCTGAATCGTTTCATTTGCAAGAAACGGAAACTAAATTCGTGTGAGCATAAACTGAAAAATATTTTATTGGTGGATATAACCCACAGGTCTACGGGTAAAGGAGATCCCAGACATGTGGATCCCTAGTCTGAGCATAGTGTCAAGGCAGTCTTTTTTCTAAGTTTTCTTAAATTTCTATTCCTTCCTCTCTCTTGCAACAGAACTTTTCATATGAGTCTATGTGGAAAGATGACTGCTGGAGGCTCCAAACCCACCACAGGGCAGATGATCACCCAGTAAGCAGACAGCCTCTCTCAGTGTCTGCAGGTCAAGTTTCCTGGCAGGCCTGTGACTGGTCTTGCTTGGGTGTCAGCCCATCCCTTGATCTAATCACCATGAATGGGGCCAGAAAAAGGAAAGTGAACTACCTTTCTTGGCCAGATCTGATTTGCAAGACCATGGAAGAGGGGGTGTGGAGAGAATGTCCCCATTGTAATTAACACATTTTTCAGTGTCAGAAGACATGGGTAAGAGGAAATTTCCCCAAACCACATAGAGGCGTTGAGAGAACAGCCATGGCAGATTGCAGCGGTGCAATAACGCGCTGCACAGCACAGCAGCATGTGAAAGCTTAGTTAGATTCTGCTTTTAAAAAAGCTTGTAGTGACAAACCTCACTATATATGTATGTTCTGACAAGTTTCTTTGAAAGTCTCAGTACTATTTTTTAATCATACATTCAAGTCTTGAAATTATATATAATGACTAATGAGCATTAAAAAGCAGTGCTCTAGTGATGCTTTCAACAACCATGGTCACTTCTTGAGTCCTTATATAGTCTCAGTACTACAAAACCATTTTATATATATTGACCACTTCTATGAAGTACTGAATTGGACTGTCATTGGTTGCCTCTCTACTGAGCATCCTCCTTTATTTTTTTTTTTTCCCTACTAATATACAAATTTTCTTCAGGAAAACAGGGGTTCTCCCATTCTTAGTGACATTGTTAAAGAGGAATAGATAGTTTCTGACTAGGTTGAGCTAATCAAAGTCACTTATCTCCCTGGTTTCAATAATTGGTGCAGGGGTGGGTTTGTCACACAAGGGCTTGTTGCTTATGTTGAGAATGCTGGGATGAAGATTCTTTTGTTCTCTGGATTGTGTGGTATGGCAATGGGAGACCTGGAGTGGCTGCAGCTACTAGAGGAGCTGGGCCAGGCATACCATTAGGGCAGAGCTGCAAGAATGAAAAAGACAATGAGCTTGGGACCCAGATAACATAGAGAGCCTCTGAGTCAAAGTGGTCCAAGATAGCCCTAACTCTAGCCTTTAGTGGTCTGAGCCAATAATGTCTTATTCTCTGGGAAAGCTATTTCCTCTGAGCCTCTGTTTCTTCACTTTTAAAATGGTAAAAATGAAGAGAATTTTACTGGTGTATCATAAGGGTTAAATGAAACAATGCCCGGCCTGATACTCTTATCTTATTCTGGTAGATTACCACATGGTACCATTTTAAATACAATGTCATAGAATTGATTAGGGTATACCTTCTTTTTTAACTTATAGACATATACTATAAAAAGCTTTATACTTCCAGGTGTGGTGGTGCACACCCAGCATTCAGGAGGCTGAGGCAGGAGAATCACTGCAAGTTTGAGGTCAGCCTGGGCTACAAAGTGAGTTCAAAGTCAGTCTGGACTGCTCAGTGAAACTATGTCTCAAAAAGATAAATAAATAAATAAAATTTAAAAATAGTTTTAAAAAAACTTTATACTGCATAAGTGTAAACAAATAAAAAGTTATTTTTGAAGTAACGTATGTTCAATTTTTTTCTATTAAAAAATTATGCCCATTGTAGAAGATGTAAGTGCTTTATATAATTTATACACTAAGTATAAATTCTATTGAGATTGCGTGTCAGATCTTTGAACAGTAGCAAAATTACTGTTATTTATTGTTCTGTGGAAAAATCACCTTTCCTTTGACTATTTTCAATTTATATTACCTAATTGAAGTACATCAGCCAAAATTAACGTGAGGGTTACTTGTATTAAGACACTTGCTCTTAAACCAGGCATGATGACGCACGCCTTTAATCCCAGCACTCCCGGGAGGCTGAGGTAGGTGGAGCGTGGTGAGATCCAGTCTGGCTGGGGCTACAATGTGAGCAAGGCCGGCCTGAACTACATAGTGCAACCCTGTCTCAAAAAAAATAGGGCCCACGGTTTGGCTCGGTGGCTTAAGCACCTGCCAGGCAGGCACCAGGGTGTGAGTTCAATCTCAGGTACTGAAAAAAAAAAAAAAAACACTTGTTCTTTTTTTTCTTCTTTTGTCTCTTTCTCAAATTCTTCATTTGGATTTGTATTTATTTGTGTTTTGGCATCTTAAACAAGGAAAGAAACTTAATGTTAAAAAATGTTTCTGTTTTTGTTTGTTTGCTTTTGCCTACAAAGAATTCATAAAAACACTTACCAAACAGCAGCACAAAATACATCTCTGGGGCTTACAGTTAAGAATCTGTGATGCTATTTGTTACAAAAACAAAAAGCTGGAGAAATAAAAAGCTAAATATGCATATGAAGAGTTCATGTACGGTTTCATACAGTTAGTCTTGAAAACCCAACTCGTAATACATTTATGAAAACAAAACAAGTAAATCAAATCATGTAAAACCTTAGAAAGTAATAATAAACCATAAACACAATGTTACTGAAACGCAGCCACACCACATCCTCGGCTCTGGTTTGGATGTGACACAAGTGTTTTAAATTGCATTGGGTGGAGGCCCCGGCAGGAAGGAAGCATCGGATATTGCTGGAACATATCTTTGTTTGAGCAACAGCTAATGAGAAAGGTCACCATTATGCTTTGCTTTCAAATATTAGGTCTGTTTTGAAGTTAGTACTGAACATCTCATCACAAATGCTGGTGAATGATTGCTGAAGTACACAGTCCTGCAGTATTAATCATTTTTCTCCCAAAAGGAATAAAAAAATCCAAAGTGATAACAACAAAGTTTATATCCTCACCATTTTTCTGATCGAAATTTGCCAGTAAAAGATAAAATTATTTCCTATTTATAGGCTCTGGGGTTCCTGGTTATTTACAAACTTCTATTAGTGAATATGAAGAAAATTTAACTAATTTTTTCCTTGCAGTTTTAGTGGTATTCATACTCTCGTTACACTCATTGCCAGTGTTTGCAATGCAAGGCTTTCTGGACTTTGTTTCCTAACATTTATTGTGTTTGTTTAGTGAATCAAGTAAATGGTACTGAGATCCCAAGGAAAAAAATTTAATTTTCTTCTGTTTAAAGTATCTGCTGACAAATGTAATAAACTTCAGAAGTCTTCTTCCCAGGAAGAGCTGACATATATCCAGAACAGTAAAAACAGTACTGGCAGACATTTCTGCCACGATTTGTGGGGGAGGGGGTAGAAATCTGTTAACTATCTCAGTTTATATTTTCAGTTTTCCCTGTTGGCCAGGCTGTTGTATTCCCATGTCTGCAGCACGTTCCACTGTGGGAGCTGCGTCTTCAGAGTAAACTTTGTGAAAGGCTGGGTCCGCCCTCTGGGGATAAGGGATCCAGGGGGAGGAAGGGGAGGGGGTAAAGGAAAAGGGAAGGGGTTGGTTGTCTTCCTGTGTTTGGATGACCTTTCCTTATGTTTATCTGGAGGGACTGGTCAGCCACGCTCTACTTGGTGTAAGTCTATCATGTTGTCTAGCTTTATGCGAGTAAAGGACCTTTGCCTCGGCTGTGAGGAATAGATTTAGTTTTCTGAGTTTTAAATAAATAAATGAAGTATATCGGTCTGCTAGGGGTGAGGGCCTAAAACAAGTTACTAAACATACACATATGCTCATACTCAGTCTAACAGCTTCCTTAGGCGAAAGACCTAGGTGCATCTTGGAGCCATTTGAGGAGAGGGCATCTATGCTTCTGCCCTCCTGCCAAGAGCTGGGCTCTGGGCCCAGGGATTTAGCTCAGTAGCAGGTTGTGAGTTTGATCCCTGGTACCAAAAAAAAAAAAAAAAAAAAAAAAATAGAGCTGGACTCTTGACAGTTTTCCTTCTCTCACATCCTCACCATTCAGCATAATATCCCCACTTGTGGGTACTCCATAAATATTTCTTGAATGAATAAATGAGCTGAGCCACTGGGAGGTGACTGGGGAACAGGCTGTGGGGTCCCTGTGCTACCTACCTTGTTTGCCAGTTTCTGTCCTAAGGGCTCTGTGCAGCTCCACTTCAAAGGAACCAGTTTGAAGCCTCCTGGTCTCGCATTCCTGATGGATGAATCACATGTTTCTTGTGGGTGAGGGAGACTAAGTCCTCTGGTTTTCACCTTGCTGTGTCATTTCAGGGCGGATTTCTCACTTGGTCTGGCTTTAGCTTCAATGTTACTTCCTCACAGAAGCCACCCTCAGCCCTCCCAGTCTCCTCCATTTAAATTAGACCTTAAGATACCTTTTATGAAATCCCTAAGGCATCTTTCAGAACACCCCCTCAAGACACCTCTTATGTTTCCATTCTCTCCTTCCCCTCTTCCTCTTTTTATTTTATTTATTTTTGGGGGTGGGGGTTGAACCGAGGGCCTTTGCACTAAGCTACTTTTCCAGACCTTTGTTATTGTTAAAGTTGACACAAAGTCTCACTAAATGCTAAATTGCCCAGACTGGACTTGGACTTGTGATCCTCTTGCTTCAGCCTCCCAGACTGCACCAAAATGCCTGGCCCATGTCTTATGAATTCACTTGTATGATAATTCTATGTCTATTTTCTCCACTTCATTATAAATTCCCTAAAAACAAGGAACCCTGTTTATTTTATCACTGAATCCTTAGCACCTTTCACATAGAGCAAGCACTCATGCGTGTTAAATGAACAAATGAGCAGATTAATGAATAAATTATATTTGGAAGGAGAATACAGACTAGGTTACTGAGAGAAGTTGGGGGATAAAGGTCAGAGTCCAAAAGCCTTATCCCAAATAAACCGTGGGCATGTTCATGAGTTTGAGATTCTGGAAAAGGTCGTAAGTCACACTGTACATTTTACCTCTGGAAGCTAGCTAGCACCGTGTGGTCCTAAGGAGTGAGAAACACCCTCTGATTCTACAAGAATAGCAACTTCTTTCACCTTTTCAGTAATTCCATTATTTTCGGAGACCAGGTATCCAAGTCTTACAAGAATTCTTGATGTTTCCCTCTTCCTCACATCACAGAGTTTCACAATATTTCTGGTTAGAGCTGAAGGAATAAAGAAAATGTGACATATATATTCATATTTATATGAATGTATACATATGGGCATATATCTGAATATATATATTCAGGCATAAAGAAAAATAAAATTATTTCATTTGCAGGAAAATGGATGTAATTGGAGAGCAATATGGTACATGAAATTAGCCAGACTCAGAAAGAAAAGTATTGCATGATTTCCCTAACATACAGAACCTAAAAAGAATGACATGAAAGCAGAAGGGATATTATTAAATAAAAGGAAGAGAATAAGGGAGAGGGAGGAGGGCGTGTAAGGGAGGGTAATAAGAGAATAGAAAAAAGTTATTGATGATATACTAAGACCATGATATAGACATGCACTTACTGATGTATAAATGTCTCCATTATAACTCCATTAAGTGAAATAGCAGATTATAAAATGGTATAGATGGCACTGTTGATGGTTTATTTTCAAAAATGCATTAATGTATAGAGACATCAAGAAATCATTTAGAATGGTGCTCACTGAACTGTTTTGATCTGCCTCTGGAAGTGAGATGCTAAGCACATTTTTTTATTCCCAATTTTCGCTTTTTTATAATATACTACATGTTTATAGTACATAATGATCACATTCTTCATGAGGAGTTGGCACTTATACATGATATATATTAATTATTTTTTATCCCCTTTATTTCCTCTCCTTCCATCTCTTGGTCCCTTTTCATTTGCAAAGGATCTATCTCCCTATTTTCTATTATCTATCCTTTTTTATGTTCTTTATACTTTAGGTTTCTTATATAAAAAAACCTGCAATATTTAAGCTTGTGTGTATGGTTTGTTTCACTTAACATAATAGTCTCAAAGTGTGTTCATTTTCCTACAAATGATTCAAGTTTCTTCTTTCTTTATGGAAGAGTAGTACTCCACTGTGTATAAATATCATATTTTTTAATCCATTCATCTGTTGGTGGACATATAGGCTGCTTCTGAGCTTTAGCTCTTTTGAATTGTGGTGCTATAAATGTGGGTATGCATACATCACTATGATATGATACATGATATGATACGATGTCTTTAATGCTTTCATGAAGATGGTAGAAGGAGAATAGCTGGATCAAATGGAATTTATAGTTTTAGTGTTTGGGGAAATTTCTATACTGAGTTCCATAGTGGTTGAACAGCGCAGAAGAGTTCCTTTCTCCCAAAGCCTAACAGCATTTGTAGTTATCTGATTTCTTGATGATAGCCATTCTTTCTGGAGTAAGATGGCATCTCAGTGTAGTTTTAATTTGCATTTTTCCAATGGCCAGCATATTTATTGTCTATTTGTACTTCTCCTAAGAAGTGTCTACTCACTTTCCCATTTTTTGATTTGGTCTTTTATTTTGGGGCAAATCTTATAATTTTGAGTTGTTTATATATTCTAGATAGTAGTTCTTTACTTAAGGAACAGATGGCAAAATTCTTTTCCTGTTCTGTAAACTGTCTCTTCACTCTGTTTGTTGTTTCCTTTGCTATACAAAAACTTCTTAATTTAGTATGACACCATTTATCGATTCTTGGCAATATTTCTGGTGCAATTGGGGTTCTGCTCAGAAAGTCCTTATTTACACCTATGTCTTCAAGAATTTTACCTATTTTACCTTCCCACAAGTTGTTTCTGTTTTAACATCTAGATCGTTGATCCATTTTGATTTTGGGTTCATGTATGTTGAGAAATGTGAGTTTAGATTCAATCTTTTGCCTGTGTATAGACTGCTTTCCCAGCATTGTTTGTTACAAAGGCTATCATTCCTCCAGTGTAACATATTTTTCTTTTTAAGAGTGTTTTCTGACTTGTGGTATTATGTTTCTAAGCAAAGGAAATTCAGAATTGCTCTGAGTATGGGAGGTGATAGATATGTTAATAAACTTGATTGTAGTAATCATTCTATAATATGTGTATCTCAAAACATGTTGCTAGCCGGGTGTGGTGGCACACACCTTTAATCCCAGCACTTGGGAGGCTGAGATAGGAGAAGTGTTGTGTTTTGAGGCTGTCTTGGGCTACATGGTGAGCACAAGGCTGGTCTGAACTACATAGTGTGACCCTGTCTCAAAAAACTAGGGCTGGGAGTTTGGCTCAGTGGCTTAGGCCCTTGCCTAGTGGGTACAAAGTTGTGGGTTTGATTCTTGGTGCCACAAAAAACAGCAACAACAACAACAAAAATATGTTGCTGTATCCCTTAAGTATGTATAGTTTTATTTACTGATTATACTCAATTTTAAAATATTTTAAAAATACTTCTAGTTATTTCTTTTTCATTTCCATAAGGATCTTTTAATCTAATCAGCATATTGGGTTTCTTTCTTTTACAGGTTATAGACACTGAACTCCAATTAATTTAAAAACAAAAACCAGAGCCAGGCATGGTGGCACATGCCTTTAATCCCAGCACTCGGGAGGCTGAGGTAGGTGGAGCACTGTGAGTTTGAGGCTGGCTTGGGCTACAATGTGAGCAAGGCCAATCTGAAGTACATAGTGCAACCCTGCCTCAATAAAAAATAAATAAATAAATAAATAAATAGGGCTGGGAGTTTGGCTCAGTGACTTAAGCGCCTGCTTGGCAGGAGCAAGGTTGTGAGTTCAATTCCCGGTACCAAAAAAAAAAAAAGAAAAAAAAAAAAGAAAAAAATGGAAACAGGAAGCTGTGCTTTCTCCCTGAATCAGCTGGCCTGTGGGCAGGAAAAGAAGATCCCCCAGCCCACCACAAGCAACTGGCTGATTTGGAGGAACACAGGCTGAGATGATGGCAACTGAAGTAAAGAAAGAACTTAATGATTATATTGTTTGATTGACTTTGCAGACCTAAAGCTGGTAGTCTGAGCATCTATTTAGAGGATAAAAATATACAATATAGAAACTATTGTGGATTTCCTGCTGCCTTGTTTTTGAAGTCCAATATTGTTCTCATTGCTTTATTTTGTCTCATTTTATTGTTTTGTTTTATTCTCTTTAAAATAAAATTTTAAAAAATCCAGGAATACATTGCCTCATGTGTCTGGGTATTAATGGGAGCAGTTGGTTTCAGATATGACTAGATTCAAGGGCTCAAATATTGCTCAGGATTCAGCCCCCCTTGCCATCACTCTGCTAAGCTTTTAAAATGGACACCTTCAACTCCTGGCTCACAATCTCCTCAAGGCACCAGTGAGAACTCTGATTGCATCTGCATGACTGTTTTTGAACCAGTCACTGTTGGGGCTGGGGCATAAGCTTTGTTTGGCCTGGCCCAGGGAAAATGCTCATCTTTGTGATCTCTGAATGGGGAAGTGGTACAATCACAGAAAGAGTTCAGCAAAGGAAAGAGGAATTATTGGATGCCAGTATAGCTCAGTGGTAGAGCACATACTTAGCACATTCAAGGTTCTGGGTTTAATCGCTAGCACCATCAACAACAGAAAAAGGAATTAACATTACCAGGATGAACTGAGAAAGTGGTGCTAGGTAATCAAAAACAATGGAATGCTTTCTTGACATAGCTCCCCTGTGCCAGGTGCAGCAATAGGTCCTTAACCTGCATGAGGCAGGATGCACAGGGGAAATCAGGATGGGCTGTGGGGTAAGATTACTTTGTCCCAAATACTAGTTCTTTCTCTGACCAACTGTGTTGTTTCAGACAAGTTAAACTTTAAAGAGGTCCAATTTTCTCATGATAAAACACTGATGTAAGACATTCAATGGAATATTATCCAATTTTAAAGGAGAAGGAAATTCTAGCACATGCTAAAATATGGATGAAGCTTGAAGACATTATAGCAAGGAACTAATACAGTCATGGAAGGATGACTCTACTTAAATAAAGTACTTATTAGACCATAATCAAATCCATAGACATAGAAAATCAAGTGGTAGTTTCTAGGGGTTGGAGAGTAAGGAGAAGGGGAGTTACTGTGTAACGGACACAGAGCTTCAGTTTTCCAAGATGGAAAGAGCTCTGGTGATGGATGGCAGTAAAACAGTGAATGTAGTCATCAACTATACACTTAAAAGTGGTTAAGATGGCTAACTTTATGTCATGTATATTTGTAAGTAATTTTTTAAAAACATAGATAAAAAGGTTAAATGAGACAACAGGTATATACTACTTACTGAACTATAAGCAGATAGTAAGTGCCCATAAATGTCAAAAGTCTTTGCATAGCAGTCCAAGAATGAGGTATTTGTAGCCCTATGTTCACAGCTGATTAAATGGAAATTTAGAGGTTAAATAACTGGTCTGAGCCTGCCTAGCCAGAAAACTACCAGAGTCACACTCAAATTCAGCACTTGGCCCCTGAAGTCCTGCTGTTTCCAGTTATGCCACACATACTGCTTGTTACTACTACTACTTAATATTTTTAAATGCTGCTTGGATTATGTTAAGCTTCTACTTAACAAAACTTAAAGGCATGTACTCCTTGTCTAAAACTCAAATGACTCTTCCTGGTATACTTCATTTTGCAGGCTGACCCCAATTTTGTATCTAGCCTCATTTCAATCTCAACACTCTGTTTGAGCTTGCCCTGTGTTTTCTATTTCTACTGCCTATGTTGATTCTCTTGCTGGGCCAAGGCTGAAACTCTACCAAGACTCAGTTCCTTCAGAAAACCTCACCTTCCTGGGTGAAACACATGCTCATTTCCTCTTCTGCATTGCTATGGTGTTTATTGTTTGATAGCAATGCAATATGTTCTGTTTAATAAATGCTATTACTTTGTGTAGTCATATTTTACTTCCACATCCACCATCAGCTCAACTAAGAAGGAATTCTATTTGTTTTTTGTTGTTTGTTTGTTTGTTTGTTTTTGTGGCACTGGGGATCAAACTCACAACCTTGCACATTTCAGGCAGGCGCTTAAGCCACTGAGCCAAACTCCTGGGCCTGGAATTCTATTTGTTATTTCCTTAGATTTTTCCTTAAAGCCTGTTTAGTGTTTTGCATTGAGTGTGGACTTGTTAGCAATTCATTAATGATGCTAAAGCAGAAATATGATTGTTGTCTGGTTCACACAACCATGATTTGAACTAAAGAAAAGCACATATTGTTTTCTTTCTTGTTAGAAAACATACAGAGATTTTTCTATGTACTTAGCTAGGTCAGTTCAGGACACAATGCTTCCTAGTCAGGGTGGAAAGAAAGTTTGAGACTGATTTAAAAACTTACCTGCTGATGGGCCTGTGTGAGAGGTTGATGTCTCTTGCTGATTAAATTCTGAGAAATAGAAGCAGACCAAAGTATTTTTGGAGCAACCAGAGAAGAAGTGGGTTTTTCAAGAATATCTCATCGGAGCCGGGCGTGGTGGCGCATGCCTTTAATCCCAGCACTCGGCAGGCTGAGGTAGGTGGAGCGTTGTGAGTTCGAGGCCCGCTTGGGCTACAACGCGAGCGCAAGGCTGGCCTGAGCTACATAGTGCGACCCTGCCTCAAAAAACCAGGGCCGGGAGTTTGGTTCAGTGGCTTAAGCGCCTGCCCTAGCAGGCGTGAGGCTGTGAGTTCGATCCCCGGTGCCGCAAAAAAAAAAAAAAAAAAAAAAATTCTCATGATCGGGGATATAACTCAGTGGCAAAGTGCCTGCCTGGCAAGCGTGAGGTCATGAGTTTGATCCTAGGTACAGGAAAAAAAAAAACGTCAAAAAATATATAAAAGGTCATTTTGAATTCTGCAAATGTTGCCTACTGCACAAATATTTCAGTCTCTACTTAAGTACTAGAAATGTTAGTTAAGTGCATAAACCTTTTTAAGTGACAGTGTCCCTCACTTCCAGTCCCTTCTCAAAGGCAATTCCTCCATGAACCATGCAGAAGTCCTCCAAAAAGAGAATCAAGGTCAAGATTCTAGAAATGGGCTGCTGGAACTGCCACTCAGCAGAATGTCCTAATGTGGCAATTCTGAGTGGTCATGTTCTGA
Organism: Dasyprocta punctata; assembly: GCA_004363535.1. Lineage (NCBI taxonomy): Eukaryota > Metazoa > Chordata > Mammalia > Rodentia > Dasyproctidae > Dasyprocta > Dasyprocta punctata. The sequence goes on along the minus strand of RJWM01005765.1, from coordinate 34,429 downwards.
GTGATCGGTTTTGGTTCTTTAAATATTTTGCATATCATCTCTGGGCAGAAGGGACAGCACTGAAAGGTCTGCTTAGCAGGAACATAAACACCAGTGGGAGAATAACAGAGGATGAGGCAGGAAACACAGATAAGAACCAGAAATTGGAGGAATTCAAATTAACGATTTGGACCAATGAGCCATAGAAAACTATTAAGCAGAGAAGTATAAATAGAGGTATATGTATTTTTTGAAAAATGGAGAAGACTATTTTACAAGCTTTTATAAGGGACCAGGTGAGACATGATGAAGACATGAACCAAGAACATGCCAACAAGTAGTGCCAAGAGTGCCAACAAACAGGAAGGGACAGATAGGAGAGATATATTTTAATGAAAATTGACTGAAATTATCACTGGATTGAGAGAGTGAGGGTTCAAATGTCAAAACGAGTCAGAATCTGAAATGTGAAGGTTCTAATTAGTAGTATGCACCAATAATACATTGATGTTCATATTTATTTTCATTGTCTTACATCAAAGTTCAGGGAATTATTTATGGTTAATCAACATAAGATACATGAGCAGAGCATCTGAATGTGTGGTTACTGGCAGCTCTTGAAAAACAGTCTTCCCACCTGACCACATTTTGGATCAGTGAGGGTCGAGACTAGAGCAACTCATTTGTAATTGTATTGCACCAGTTTTCCGTGGCTGAAGAAAATACGGAAAACATTCTGACTATAAAAACAGCAGCCAGATGTCTTTGGATAAGACAATTTCATCCCAACATACAGTAGTTGTACTTCTTTGCAGTAGTTGAGCCCAGGTTATCACTGGGATTACTGTAATTTCTTTGGGTCTTTCCCCACCTATTAGACAGTCAGGCTGAGCTATGATGGGATCCTGAATCTGGGAACACCCCAATAAAGCCTTAAAATTGTTTCCCAGAGTGGAGCAGAAACACCCTGCTGAATCTCAGGTTCACAGGAAGGAAAATGTAAAGAAGTTGGCTTATGGTATCAGTATACTTACCCTTGTGATCATCTTCTATAACAATCCTTTCATTTTGCTTACTGGACTGAGAGAAAACATTCAACCAACAGGCAATTTGAGACAGTAATAGTCTGTTATGTTTCATCTGAATTTCAGTTCTTCAATTTTCTAACTCAAGATTGTGCTTCAAATGACATTTCTTTAAAGATGGTAGTGATTTCTCCTCTAAATGAGAATCAAGACTATGATGTTTTTACAGTTCTAAAAATAAACTGTGCTTAGGACCTGCAAAGAAATTTTTAAATGTCATAACCTGAAAATAATGTCTAAATTTTCCCACACTCTAACAAATCCCCAAACTGCCAAGTGGATATGTACCAACTTTTCCAGATTTCCCTGAGAACACATTTGAGAATGCTTCTTTCCAAAGAAAGTAAATGTTAGGGGGAAGCATACACACTGTCAGAAAATAGGGCTTTACACCAGATAGTGCTCTCCTGTCACAAGGAAAACATCTCAAGTATAACATGATAACATGAACCAAGATAAGTTATTTACACAATATAAAGCTCACTTGTAATTTTGCTTTCTTGCTCACAAGTTAATGCATTCATTTTATAAAGATGTTTGAAACAACAACAAAACAAAAAAGTCTCTTCATTTACTAACATGTCTTCCTATTTGGTAAAGGAAAAACACAATTATTTCTATGCTCATTTTACTAAAAGGAAGAGAAAAAAATACAAGTATCTTCAATTGTTTTTGACCCTCTCTCCCTCTGTTATACTTGTTGTACCAAATGCAATCCCTGTGTGAACTCAACCAAATCGTTCTTCTCCTAAGTAGCTGAGCCTGGATGAAGAAAGTCAACCCCACTTCTGGTTGATGCTGTTATCAATTCTTGGTTGCCTCCTCATCTACAAGACAATCTGATAATCTAGTTCTTCTACACTGCATAGCAACTGTTATATCCTGCACTCTTGTCCTCTTTACCTTACTCTAAATAAATAACTCGACAATATTTCATTCAGAAAACATAAGTAAATTGTGATCAAAACTCTAACTGAATTTTTATAATGGAATATAAAATGATTATGAATATTATTTAGCAAAGTAAACATATAAGAATAACCAAATGATAGAAACAAGAACAGAGGTAATACTGACCCATCAGTTATCAATCAAACTACAAAGCTACCATAATTACATAATATAGGATTACTGCTGGAATAGACAATACATTAATGACACAGGCCGGAGACCACATAGTAAAAATAAAGCAAGATAAATGTGCCATTTCAAAACAGTGGGAAAGAATAGAATATTTAACAAATGGCATTTGAAAACTTAACTGTCCATTTGGAAAAAATAAAGTTATATTTGCAGTTCTTATAAACAAAAAATGAATAGATTGAAGAAATGAATAGATTTGTATGTTAAATATAAAACAATTATAAAAGTACTAAATGAAAATTCAGGACAGTGACTATAATTTTCATAACGGGGGAGACCTTCTAAGTAAGACTTAACCCAAGAAATATGCCAAGGCTTTGTTTCTGTACATTTCCATCTGGCAAAGCACTGATGCCTATACCCTTTCTTCCTGTAGTAGTGATAGTTGTAAGTAGTAGTTGGGAACTACCTTTACACCTCCTGTCATTCCTCTTTATGCATCTTTTATCCTTAGAAGATTACAGAAGACCTGGAATAAGTATGTGCTCCAGATTTATTGATTTAACTTGACAATTCAAGTTAGTTGTATGGTAGAAACCTGTCAAAGAAGAGGGAAAGATAGACTGTAATAATCAATAATTAATATGCAAATGAGAACAAGTCTTTCTTATTTAAACAGTATTTTCAATAGGTTATTTGGTGAGCCTCTGCCCCATACCTCCCAAACTCCACTCCCAAAACCAGACAACACCAGAGTGCAGGCAGGGAAAACAGATGTATGAGCAAGATAGCAACAGCAGCATTAGCAATTATCCCCTTGCCTCAGCCCTGCTTCATCAGAGAAATTAAACAGTTTCCCCAAGGTCTCTTTCAGTTAGGTCATGCTGCCTGTAATTACAATTTGGTACAAAATGCCAGGTGGGGCATTTGGGGATTACATTCCTTAATTCTACAGAAACATGGTATCTGGAAAAATAGGATTAAAAACCAATGTTTAAGGTCTACCCTCTTTTTCTATAAACAGACAGTAAGGTGAAACACTTGCTATAAATATCTAATCCAAGCCATGACATCACTTTTCTTGGTGTCCATTTGAGGCAGGTGGGGCTGTATCTTGCATATCATTTCAGATCCTCCTGCTGTCACCTCTGACCCCAGCCAGTATGACAAGAGCCCATTTTGAGCCAGTTTGAAAGGGATCAGCTGACTGAGCGGTCTCGCCTCATCGTTCACCTTCTACCTTTCACTTCCTCCCCTGGGGCTTCTGTTCCTCCTCTTATTGCTCATGCATGCAGCCCTGAAGATGAGATGTCAAGGCCCGTGGGCCACACCTGATTTATGGAGACAGGAGCCTTTGGGTAAATTGTCCTCCTGGGAGAGCAATTCAGAGACACATTTCACTTAAAGCTTCTCGGAAAGTTGTGTGGGATCAAGTTTCAGCCTGCCACAGCCCCAAGCAACTCAGTAACCCATTCTTGTACTGGCCTCTTTTCTTCCCTTTCCTCTTCTATTCCCCAGTCCTGCTCCCTGGGATCACATTCCTAAATGGACAACAGAGTGGGTGTGTAAATGGGGGTTTGGCTAGGGTTAATCACTTTCTATTATTATTGTACAAAAATACAACAATAATTAACATTTGTTTCATACTTTCGGGTATTCCTATGTCATCACCACAACAAACTTAATGAGAAAGAGATCATGATCTCCATTTAATAGGTGAGGAAACTGAGACTTAAAGAAGTAAGTCACTTGATCAGGATCACAATAGTAGGAGTCAGCAAAGGTCCTCTGAAGGGAGGTTAGGGCTGGTTTTGTTATAACACAGCTGCCTCCTATCAAAATATTTGGAGAGAGCTTTGATCTCAGGGCCTACCACTCTGGAAAGTGCTCTTCCTCGCTTATCAGCTCTCTACCACAACACCCACTGCTGTTCCAAACACGTCCACAATTTTTCCAGTCTCAGATACATTGCACATAGATAAATTTTGCTGTGAGCAAGTACAAAGGAACACACTAGTAGGGAGAAGAATCTAGTAAGGGTTGAAATGACCCTGAATAAATCACTCCGCCAAATCTTGCTACTTAATATGGGTAAATATACACATGGGGTCCAAAACAACAGCCACCACACACACACACACACACACACACACACACACACACAAACTGTCCAGTTATGGGATAGTGGAGCCCTTACCAGCAAAATCTCAGCAAAATAGACAAAAATGTAATAGACAAACAGTTCAAGGTGAAAGAAATTCCAGGGAGAAATGAGAGCAGGTGGAAGGAGATGCCAAGAAGAAATAAGATCCTCAGCTTGCACCATGAGGGAGGGCGTCTATGACCAGAGAAGATGGGCACCCCCTGCCAACTCCCACAGGATGAAGTCCTGTAGTGGTCTCCAGGTGCCATCCTTTCAAAGGAATGGGTTGGTGCATGCTTGATAAGAAGAACCAGGTCATAAGTATACTTGAAACATTCTCATATAGGACCACTGAAAGCATTTAATCCTTTTGGGATTAAACATTAAAAAGACTCAGGTGGACCATAACAGCAATTTCCAAATATGTGAAGTGGTGATCTTTCTAGTACATTCCTTTCAAAAGCTCAAAGTCAAGTATGCTTTGACCTCATTTGGCCCTCCAATCAATTCATCTACGTCCTTTGTATTATTTCACTTCCCTTGTTCACTAGTTCAAATTTCTAGCCCAAAAGGGCAGTCAATTCCTTGTTCATACCCTCTCTCACCTATTTAATGCTTGAATCAAGACTGAAGGGATCTGGGGGGATCTCAGGCACAGTTACAGGACAGGGTAGCCTCCCAGGATTCAAGGCCTCGCTTTCCTTCATGACTTTCCTGTTCCTGCTGTTTTCTTCCCTATGGAATTCATGAGCAAGTGTCTCACTCCTACTCTTCTACTCATCTCTCTCAACTTGATCTCCACCAGATGGAAAATAGCTGCTTGGTAACTTTGGAAGAAGAAACTAGGGCTGCACCAAGAGGGGACACTTTCTTGCCTCTCTCCTCTTAGCAGGAGACAGTTATTTTGTGCCCTTCCCCCCCGCCCATGTCATAAATTTGGGCAAGGTCCACGGAGAGGTCTGGGATAGTCCCTTGGACCTTGGGCCTTCGTGGGTAGGCCTGTCTAATTCCAGAGCTTAGTTTATGGAAGTTCATTTGGTTTTCAAATTGAAACCACATTTTCTAGGTGTTCATCCCTCCCTCCTACTCAGAGATTGCTGCCCTTCAAGAACATTGATTTCCCTTTGTTTATGGGGGATGGAGACAAGGAAAAAAATGGAGTCACCTTTTTTCCCTCTCTTTCTGTTAACCCTGCCCACCTTCTAGCCTGTCCCTGGAGAGAAGGTGGTCATAACTGCCTCTGTTCTCCAGGGATTTAGTTAAGTGCAACACAACTATTTGTAAGACTGGATAAAATAATAGACTATATTATGTTTTAAAAGATACTGCATTTGAGGGGTGGAGGCAAAGGGAGACCTGAAACTTGATGCTTTAAAGAACCCATAATAATATCAAATCTGTAATGATCCAAATCCTTCCTGCTGTCTGGCTATCCTAGCAAATTTCCTAAATCAACTCACTCTCCCCTTCTCCTAAAAAGACTACCTCACTGATTATTTTCTGTCCTCCAGGCTGTTTTCTTTCATTGGCTGGCCTGCTTTCTATTTTACTGAGAAAATGCAAGCATACTGAGAATTTCCACATATGTGCCACTCACTACATCCACCAAATTTCTGCAGCTGTCTCCTAATATGCCACCTGCCCTTCTGTTACAAGGCCACTTCTCTAAATGTCCACATTTCTCTCCGCTGCCAGTCCTCCTCCATGTAAGGACTTTACTTTTGCCATTGTTACCTCCTCTCTATCATCAATTTCTCTTTCTTGGGGTAAATACGAAAATGCTCTGTGATGAGGCCCATCCTTCACAAACAATGAACCCCTTCCTCTTACCCATCTCTCCTTTCCCACTTACCACCTTATTTCTCTGCTTCTCATTATAACAAAATTCCTTGAAAAAGTTGTTACATTAGCTGCCTCTGCTTCCCTTTCCTCTCATTTTCTCTTGAACATATTACAGTCAAACTTTCCTCCCAATCAATCCACTTCCCTCTAGGTCTATTTTCAAGATAACCTGTGAACTACATGTTGCAAAATTCAACAGTCAACCCTTGGTCCTTGTTTCGCTAGACCTATTACCATTATGTAAATCAGATTCCCTCCTCCTCCTCTTCTGTAAAGACTTTATTTATTCATTTATTTTTTTAACAGTTTTAGGTTCACACATACAAAAAAATTTGAAAGGAAGACACAGAAATATGCCTTTCTCATCCTTGTATCAGTTATTTCAAGCTCAGCGGCCACTCCTCAATTTTCACAACTTGATTCCTTTCTCACCGATGGTGTTGGAGGAAGCAGGCAATGAACATGTAGGGACTGTGTTACAGTATGGGTGAGTATTAGGATTCACACTGAACCCAAGAATCTCTGACTCTGTTGAATTGTGTTCCCAGAAATCATCTGCAGCTCCCTGAACACCAAGCTGGGGTCATTTCTCAATTATTATTTTTACAGATGACATTTCCTCACTCATCTCCCTTGGTTTAGAAGACAGCATGGAGCTGCCTGGGTCCTCTGTCCTGTCCCAGGATGTAAGATCCAGACCCCTTTCCTGACTTCTTTTCCTCTTACTAGTTCTTTAAATCACTCTAGGTATTATTCAACACTGTTTTTGACCTGTTCTTTTAACACAATCTCTAAAACTCCTGTTAATCATTATCCTTAGATGATACTCACAATATGAGAAAGATTAGCAAAAAATACTGAAGGAATACTTTTTTTAAGTTACATATTTGCCTTTTTTTGAAAAAAAATTTTTTTCCCAGACAGGGTCTCACAATGTAGTTCAGGCTGATCTTGAACTCACTATGTAATCCAGGCTGGTCTCGAACTCACAGTGATCCTCCTGCCTCAGCCTCCTAAGTGCTGGGATTATAGCCATTTGCCACCATACTAGGTTTCCTTTTGCATTTTGGTGAAGAGTCATAATTTTGATTTAGAAGACCCGGATTTGAGCCCAGCACTGTCCTCTACCAACCTTGTGTATGTGAACTAGATTTCTAACTTCTCTGGACTTCCGTTTCTGCATTTTTAAAATCAGGATAATAAGACTCCACTTTATATACATTATTTTAACGTATAGGTTTAAATAATATATATATGGAAAAATTTTGTAAGATATCACCTGGTCTATAAAATGATCCTGTTTTAATAGTTAAAGGGGTCTCTAAAGCATTGTCTTTCGGGAATGATAATTGGAATGGAGGCTTATCTTTTTTGTTTCTATATATTTGTACAGAGAAGACTTTATTTGTCTTTTAAGCCTTATATTAAGATCCAATCAAATCAGTATTGCCGGGTGTGGTGGCGCACGCCTTTAATCCCAGCACTCGGGAGGCTGAGGTAGGAGGAGCGTTGTGAGTTTGAGGCCGGCTTGGGCTACAAAGTGAGTGCAAGGCCGACCTGAGCTACGTAATGCGACCCTGCCTCAAAAAACTAAGGCCCGGAGTTGGGCTCAGCGACTTAAGCGCCTGGCTGGCAGGTGCGAGGTTGTGAGTTCAATCCCTGGTGCCTCAAAAAAAAAAAAAATCAGTAATGCATTACAACTGCCCATGGATCTAGAGTCATAGTCCCAAATAATGTGAAAATTTGGAACCAACAGAACTGAGCTGAAATGCTTTGTTATGGCTTATATCTAGATGTCCCCCAGAGCCTAATGGCCTTACAGGTGTGGCTGTGGGGAGGTGACTGGGTCATGGGGGTGTGACATTAATCAGCGGGGCAGTCCACTGATGAGTTGATAGCTAAATGTGATTTGGGCAATGAAGCCTGGTGGGAGGAGGTGGGTTCCTGGAGACATGGCCTGGAAGGGTTTATCTCTTCCCTCTCCCCCTTCTCTCTCTCTCTGCTTCCTGCTGCCTTGCCATGAAAGCACTTTTCCTCTGCCATGCCATTCTGCCTTGGAGCCAATGGACTATGAACTAAAACCTCTACCAACTGTGAGCCATAGTAAACCTTTCTTCCTTTACACTGTGAGTGTCGGTATTGTGTCTCTGTGATGAGAAAGTAAGTCATGCTTCTCTTGCCCAAATCAATCAAAACTCCATTTCACTCCTAGAAGTTAATAGCTTTCAAGTCTTCACTGACTTCATTCAAACCAGCCCTGCCTATCTGCTGGTGGTAACTGGAATCTGGCTGAATCATTTTGCCCAGTAAAGTGGAACTCATTTGGAGTTTCACACAGGCACATCAGCACACTCCAATATAAGACAGGGAAATTTTCCGTATATTTCAGGCTGAACTTCCTTTTAGTTGTCCACCTTATTTTAATTTTATTTGTTGTCCTTGCTCTGTGTTTTGGTGGTCTCCACTCTATCCCCCACCTGCAGTGATATAGAAGTATGCACTTTGAGAAAAAAGAAATCCTACCTGTTTTTACAGTTGATTCCAGAAGAAACTAAGCCAGTTATTAAAGGAAGAAAACATTTTGAGCTGCTCAGCTGAGATTGTAACAGTTCTTGTCTAATCGTTAACACAAAAACCTCCCTAAGTAGAACATCTGTGGGGGATGACTTCTTAACCAGATCCAAAATCAACTCTTTCCAAAAAAATCTGTTAAAAATTATATACTTGGAATTTTGTCCTGGTCTGACTCAGCTGTTGAAGTCCTTTTGATATTTCCTGGAGGTGGGGTGCGGAATAAATTATCTTAACCTCGTACCTTTTTAAAAATCTGGTGTCAGAGTTGGGTACTTGCTGAGAGCAGATTGACCAAGCTAGGATTGAGAGGTTTTCCAGGGTAAAAGACCTTTTATGACTTGAAAAGCTGGCCCGGTTTGATCAGCCTTGAAAGGGAATCTTGGTTTAAATCGCTCATGGGGCAGGAGAAAACTGAGGCCCAGCACGATGAGAGAGTTTGCAGTAATCCCACATGGTTAGCACTGACTACAGTGATGGGACCAGCAGTGTAGTGTCCTTGTCAATGGCAGTGAGATATATAGGTTCAACTATGAGAAGAAACTTGTATTTGATTACTGACTTGCACACATTTGACTGCTTTATTTAATTTACCTGTGAGCCAAGGAAAGCAATAGTCTGAGGACATTCTAATCAGTAATCATAAAGATGCAAATGTTCTGAATTTTAGAATAAAGTTTAATAAGGCCACATAAAAATAATCTCTGCTCCATACCCACACTCATAACAGCATTGTTCACAACAGCTAAAGTGTAGAAACAACCCTAGTGTTCACTGGTGAATGGATAGGTGGACAGATAGGTGGATGGATAGATGGATGGATGGTTGGGTGGATGGGTAAGTAAATGTGGTATATTCAGGCAGCAGAATATTATTTAGCTTCAAAAAAGAAGAAAATTCTGATATTTGCTTCCTCATAGATGAACCCTGAGAACATTGTACTGAGATAAGCCAACAATAAGACAAATATTATATGATCTCACATACATGAGACATTCTGTAGGTGTAGGTGTTCAAATTTACACCTACCTTTGCATCTATCTTTCAGGTCTAAAATACAGAGGGTGTTACACCTCTAATCCCAGCACTCAAATCTAACACCTGTAATCCCAGCACTCAAATCTAAAACACAGCGGGTGTTACACCTGTAATCCCAGCACTCAGGAGGCTGAGGCAGGAGGATTTCCATGAGTTTGAGACCAGCCTTGGCTGCACAGTGAGTTCCAACCCAGCCTGAGCTGCATAGAAAGATCCTGTATCAAAACAAACAAATAAACAAAAACAAACAAACAAAAACAAACGAACAAAAACCCTAAGATACTCAGAGTATTTGGCTATTTTATTTTAGTCAAAATCATAGAGACAGAAAGCAGAACAGAGGTTCCCAGGAACAGGAGGGGGCAAGAATGGAAATTAGTGTTTAATGCCCACAGAGTGCTAGTTTTGCAAGATGAAAAGAGTTCTAGAGATGGATGGCAGTGATGGTTGCACACCATTATGAATGTCCTTCATACCACTGAACTGAACACTTGAAAATGGTTAAGATGGTAAATAATACGTGTATTTTATTACTATGTTTTGAATGGAAAAATAAAACAATAACCACAAATAGCTCATTAATAATCTCAAACAGCTCATCTATTCCTTTGGCACAGTGTGTCTGTTAAAGAGGTCTGGAAAGGGCTTTGCTGCCATTTATTAGCTCTGGGATGTTTTGTCAAATCAAACCACATTCTTTAGATAAGGAGTTTAGTTTGCTTTGATATTTAGTGACCTCCCCTCTGGCTAGGGCATAGAATTTCCAGATGTGCAGCACACCCAACACCTAGCTGAGAGCGCCCTGCCTGGCACGTAGTAAATGCTCCATACACAGTTTTCAAGCAAATAAATAACAGAAATGGCCAGCATTCATTTTGAACATTTATGTAGAGATAGGTTTACCTTGAAGCTGATGAAGCTTAAATTTCAGAATCTCTCACTTTAACAAGTTTTCTAGATCCTGAGAGGGGCCTTAGCAGCTTGTTCGCAGAGTCATTTATTCAAACAAAACTTGCAAACACGGTATTTATCTTCTTTTTATTAAAGAAGACTTTAAAAGACACAGGATCTTAGGTCCAACAAAAATCTAGAGCTGCTCCTGCACTTAACAGCTTTTCCAACCATGCTGCTAATTGCTTTCCACGGTTGCCTCACAGAACCCACACCCCAGCGCGTTGCTGTCTCTCCTTCCTGGATGGATGGACGGGGAAATCGACGATGGCCACCCCACGAGGAAGTGATATGCAAGGATTTGCACCTAGATTTGCACTTGAGGCCACCTCTTCAACTCCACTGAACATGAGAGGTGGACAAGTCTAACTCCAGTGTATATCAAATGAGGTGTGCGCTTGGTAAATACTATCATTTCACCTGATGTAACTGTAATAACAACAAGGCTGATGGCTGGTCTGTTAAAATAACCTATGATTTGGGGAAAACATTTATTATATAGGCTTTCCTGTCCCCACCCCTATTAGAATTTTAGTTTAGTAGAAGGGAGGTAATTTAGAAAGAGGAGGGAATGAGAGAAGGTGGAGCTGAAGAGGGAAGAGAGAGGCACAGAGATGTCATTCTGTGCTAAGGAAGATTATTCTTGCCCTCTCTCCCCAGCTTCTTATTGCTTCTTTTTGAAGTGTGAGCAAGGGTGCTCTGTCTCTTGGGAAGTTCCACTTCAGTTGTATCTTTTCTTTGTATCTGAGATGACCTCTAAACTTCTTCTACAATAGGATCCCTATTTCTAGTCTAAGTGCTCTACAAGTCAAAGAGCCGAAAGGAATCTTTCCTGTAAACATCCTCTGGGTCACTCCCGGAAAAAGTGAGCAGCAACCACTACATCCTGTCTTTATTCTGACTCCTGGAGCAAATAACACAATTTTCTGTTCCTCTAAGATTTCTTGGGGCCAATGGGCGAATTGAATTGAAAATGTTGCAGTACTGAAAACATCCTCCCATTGAGGCTGCTTCTGTCTTCGGATTCAGACTCTGGCTTAGAAAACTCATTGACAGCCCACCTTCCATCAGGATGTTGAGGGCGGATATACACTTTGCCTGGTGCTTAGGAAGTGCTGCTGACTGACTCCCACCTCCTCAGAGAGGCGCTGTCCTTAACCCAGAGGCAACCCCTGCCCAGTTTTCTGTCTCCCTGCCCAGTTTCCTATCTTGATTTCCCTATTTCTGACTTCATTGCAATTATCACCCAGCTGGCCAAACCTCAGGGTCACCTCTGCTGACCTCGCCCTCACCTCTGATCCCATTAATCATCAAATACCAAGAGATTTCCTTCCTGTCAATGCCCTCCCTCAATCCGTGTTTTTCATTTTCTTTACTGACATTTTGTTCTAGACCCTTCTCATCTTGGGTCTGGGGCATTACTATTGCTTCCTGTCTGGGTTCCTTGCCTTTAGAGTTGCTCCCTTCTAGACGTGGATTTGTTATTTAGCTGATAAATCATAAGACTTGATTACATAGACAGACTCCTTTCAAGTGCTTGTACCTAATTTTATATTTGTAACTTTGTATTCTCAACCTGATTTGCCCCCTGTCCATTTTGCACTCCGCTGCCACATGAATCTATTTTTTAAAAAATAGACTGCATATTTTTAGGCAGTTTTAAGATCACAACAAAACTGAAGAGAAAACACAGTGTTCCTGTGCCCTGCCTGCCCCCACACGTGCACAACCTCCCGCTATGAACACAGCACCAAAGGAATACATTTGTTACCATCAGTAAACAGATGGTAAGAAGTTATTAGCATCCAAAGCTCAGAGTTTACATTAAACTTTTTTTTTAAAAAAAATACTACTTCTTCTGACATGTTTCTGCTTTAAAACTGCCTGTTAAAATGTTGCCTCTTTCTCCACAATCTAATTCCATATTGGCTTTAAGGCTCTCTGTATATGCCCCAATTTTTTTTTTACAACCTTATTTCCCAATAATCACCCATCCACACTCTCCCCAGACTGACTCCCAAGCAGGCAGTCCCCATTGTCATGTCTATATCCATGCTTTAATCACACCATCTCCACAGAGTGTGATTAAATTCAACTCAAAAAGACGAGTTGAGGATTAACATGGGTGGACATCTGCCTCCAGTCTGACTTTGAAAATCTTTCCCAGTTTATCCCACCTGGTCAACAGACCCCTCCTAGCTACAGTCCTACTTGCCTCAACAGCAGCAGTTTCTAGTTACGGGGTTTAAATGGACTAGTAATTAAAAAAAAAAAAATAGCCATGGAGTCCAATATATGATTGCCAATTTTTTTTTGACCAAAAAAGGACTTGAAAAGAAAAGCCATCACCACAGTAATTTTATTAAAGAAAAGACATTCTGCACCTCAAAAAGCATAGAAAGCACAATCTCAGGATGATATTCAGTTCTTGAAATGTATTTCACCTAGCTTTAGAAAAATTCACTATATTTCTGTTCATCGAGTGATTGTCTGAGGTAGTGAGGACTACAGTACTTAGGCAGGCATTTGAGATGATCCCACAGCACTTTCTGGTTTCTGCCACCTGCTTAGCACTAATCACAAGCGCCGTGGGCCACATTTTGCATTGTTGACTCTTCACATAACTTATTGTACACATACGTTATTTCCTCAACTAAAAAGGTAAGCTTTATAAGGAATTGATAAAAGGACCACACCTTCTACTCTCCAGCAAGGCCATGCACATAGAAAATATTCCATCAATATTTGCTGAATGAATGAATCAGCTTAGAGCAGGCTTTCTGAGGCTGTGGTAGCCAAGAAATCTCCCCTTAATGGAGAATAAGCATGTCATCCTGAGGCAATTTCTTTCAACAGACTTTTTGTAAAAGAGTTAACCAGTACAAATTGCTTTGCTTTTGAGTGAAACTTCAATTTTTTTTTTTAATATGATAGGAAAAGTAAACCCTTTCTTCCTCAAGGCAGTTGCAAGCCCAAACAAAGAGAAACAAGACACAAACACATCTCTTACAGCTTGTCATTTAATTGATCCCCGTCATTTTGGGCTTTGTTGGTAGTCATGCACAGTTTGTGCCTCTGACTTAGCTTGGTAAGGTGGTTGGCTCTCTCCCCTGGGCCTAAAGCTTCCATAATATTCAGGTTGCTTCTTTCCCTCCACCTGGGTGATTCAAAAAGGGAAAGAAAAGAAAGGAATAGGAAGGGAAGGGAAACAATGTAACGTCTTCCCGGCCAAATTTTGGTTTCAGATTCTACAGGAAATGTAGAGCCATGCAGAAAAGTCTTCGTATTTAAAACATTGTTTTCACTCAGCATCCAGAATCATCTCCCAAAAAATGTAGAGAAGGCCATATCCCTGTTTAAAGCATTTATTGAGTGCAATTGCATTCAAAAGCTATTAACTGAAGACTTACAGAATGTCAGATCTTGTTCTAGATGTTGGGGATGTATCAGGAAACAAAACAGATTAAAAAAAAAAAAGCCTGCCTTCCTGAAGCTTACATCCTAAAAAGACAAACAAGAAAACATACTAAATTGCATATTATTGCTATATTAGAAGATGACTGATGCAATGGAAACTGAGTGGAGTGAGGGGGATGTTAGAGTTTGGATGAGATGAACAGGGTTAGCCGCACTGAGAAGGCAGCTGGAGCACGGGCCCAGAGGAGGTGGCGGGTGTGAGCATGAGACTATGTGGGGGAAGAGGAAATGCCTTTCTGCAGCTTGATGTCACCAGAGTTCCTTGTCACCTGCTTGGTACACACTGGTCTTCCCTCACTGCTCTTCATCCACCTGCCCATCTTTTTCCCACCTCCGAGCTTGAAACACACCATTTCACTTAGTACTCTCTCTTCCTGTTTCTAAAGCAATTCCTCATTCTTCAAGTATCAATCTAAATAGCATCTTTTCAGATGGCGTTCTTTGCCCACCATTGTAATTTAGGAGTCCTCCCACAATTATTCTTATAGTCCTCCCTTCAGATACTCAATAAATATTGTTTGAATGAATGAACACACAAAAAGGACTCAAAAGAGGTGAACTTTTTGAGGACAAGGATACTGATTTATTCAGTGCCAGTGCTAGGCACACTGTTGAATGTATTTGATAGACTTTATCTTCACAAATAAGCTTCATAATCAAGGGGGGGTAGAATGATCAAGTTTTGTTTTACTTAAGATTAAATGCAAATTACTGTAAGTAGGATGAAAAAACGGGTATGAAATGTTAAATTGTGTTATGGGAATTGAATCCTCTCCCTGCTTCACTTTTCTAGCAGTTTCTTCTAGGTGAAGAAGACTTGATTTCAGCCCTTGGCCCAGATGGCCCTTTTCAGGATTGTGTTTCACCAAGCAAAGGTCAGATGGGACCATCTTAACTTCAGGTGAACCCTGGTTTTCTAGCAGGAGAGTCCTATCCAGGACAGTATTTTTACTTTTGTTCCTTGAGTCTAAGGCCAGCATGTTTCTTCAATTACCTCTGTATCTCAGTCAAATTCATTAAAAATAGCTTTGTTTTCAGGGCTTGTTAATTAAGGTGTCACAGTATATCAAATTCTCAATTATCTGGATTGATTAAAACATCTTCCAATACTTCCCCCCAGCAACTAGTCATACATTTGGTAGTATCTTCTGATGGGGTTCAAACTATCGCACATTAGCATTTGAGAAAATGGTCAAAACAGACAGGTTACCCTGCCAAGACTGATTGAGAGAGACAAAGAAGGTCATTACATCCTTGTAAAGAGACCAATCCAAGGGGAAGATGTAACAATCATAAATACCAAATACCAGTGTACCCAACTGCATAAAACAAATATTAACAGATATGAAAAATCAATTAAGCACTAATACAATTGTATTGGGGGATCTCAACACCCAACTGTTACAAATAGACAGATCAACTAGACAAAAAATCAATAATGAAATATTAGAACTGAACCAAACTTTTAAACAAACAGACTTACAGTAGCTAAATCTTGGAAACAGCCCAAATACCCATCAACCAATGAAGAAATGGATGAAGAAGATGTGGGTTTTTTTTTTTAATACAATGGACTAGTACTCTGCTACAAAGAAAGATAAACGAGACATTTCTAGGTAAATGGGTGCACTTTGAGACCATACTCTTAAGTGAAATAAATTGGACACACATGCATAAATACCATATTGTTTTTCTATTGTGAGAAACCAAAAGTGAAAATAAGGACCAAAATGTATAATACATATTGTGAAATAGGAAAAAAATGTTCGAATGGGAAAAGGAATAGTGAGGGCGGAGGGGGAAAGTACAGGTGGGAAAAGAAAGGAAAAACAAGAAAAGAAGGAAAAAGGGAAACAAAGCTTTTGTAAATAAGGAGGGGAAGAGGAGTTAAAAGGAAGGTAAGAGAATGGGAAAACAAAAAGAATCAAGGTGTATCATGTACAGATACAAATTCTCTGTGATGAATGTGATCATTATGTGTACCTAAAATGCACCAATAAACTTAATTAATTAAAAAAAAGAGAAGTTTACCCTCACCTGCCTCTCACCCTTCTCCTCATAAGTTGGCTATAAAATTCTTCATTCCAGAGATGCCCATACTATACCCTCAGAAAAGGAACACTCAACTCTGAAGACACAGAGGGGTATCTGAACAGGCCTTGCAAGTGCTTGCCTGGCAAGTGTGAGGTTGTTGGTTCAATCCCCAGTACCAAAAAACAAAACAAGACAAAAACCCGAAAAACTGAAACTGAACAGGTTTTACTAAGTTCCCCAAAATTTATTACCAGTGATGATATGTTTTTTGTCCAATCATGATTTGACATGACTATCTGGTTGTTGTTGGTTTTTTTTTTTTATATTCACTTCAAAATGTTCTCATGCCATGTAAAATTTATACGAAGTAAAATCATGCTTTTCTTTTATTAACCTGTCTTTTGTTACAGATGTGTCAGCCATGAATATGCAGGTGAGAAAAATTGTTTTATCTTCCTCGAAGAAAGAATAGTTTCTTTCTTACTGTGATTTGCTTAGGAAATGCCATTAGAATGGTTCTGTTAATGTAAAGTATCTGTTTCATCTCTGCCTCATTGCAAAATCATCCTAGGTGACTTATATAAATCATGCAACATAATTGAAACAAAAGAAATACAACAGAACTGAAGCAAGTTAAGAGCAAGAAGATGAAGCGAAGCGAGAAATACAGCCTCTACAAGGAAATGCCAACCACAAGGATCCAAGCAGTTACCAAAGACAGGCCACAATTCGACTCAGAGAAATGAAGAAACTATATGAGTTATAGGTCTCGTGATGCATTGTAAGACACATACCAGAAGCTCAGGAGCCTTGAGATGCGAAAAAACTTTCTCCCATGCAGTCTCAAGAGAGACACTGATATCAGAATAACATTTCAACCAGGTGACGTAATTTAGGGCCAGATACAAAGTCAAGTTCTCTACGATTCAGTCTTCTGAGGAGACAAAATGATGCAGTTCAAATATGAAGTGTTAATTATCTGACCTGATCCAGAGGTAAAGTTCAGAATATCTAAAAGAAACGATGGATCCCTACCTCTCTAAATGTTATTTTTCCCTTATTAGGCTGTGTGAGAATCAAACAGCAGAAACACCAGGAATGAATTGTCCTACAATCACTTAGGATGCAGAAACTCTATATTTCTGATTAGATATAGGTCTACACCTAAGAACATTGCATCTAGTTGTGAAAAAGAAGGTTCCTAACCAGGCTAGGAAAGAGGCAGCCTAAGGCGGATCCAGGGGCAGGAGCCAAGTTCCCCTCAGAAAAATCCAGGTTTGCTCTAACCCAACAATGAAGGGACAGCCAGAGACCCTCGGAGTGGAGCATGGCCACCATGTGTGGCATAAATAGCAGCCCTCCCACAATCATATCATACATTCCATGGTCAAATATCAATTTAGTTTTCTATTATCCTGTTTTAGTCTTTTCGTTGGATACTGCCCCACCCATTAAGGGAGATAGTTGAGAACTGACTTGTTAAAAATGAAATCAACCTTTAGAGAAAAAGTCATTTGGGATGCATGACTGGGGTCCTAGGCAGTTGGCTTATTGTTTAGTTTGGCTTCTTCCCAGTCCAGAACTGTGTCAGTCACTCCATGGAGCTTCCTCTGGCAGCAGGGTGATTTTGATTTTAGGAAATATGTCCCATTTGGTGAGTTGTCAAAGTGAGTTGTACTTAAGGTATTCGTTGTTCAGGGGGAGAAAATATTCTCAACACTATGTGGAATCTTTATACCTGACAATGCAGTAAGAATGTGGCCCAGTAATCTTATTGTTTTAGCTGTTGCTTTTGCCATTACTCATGCAATATGACTGGGAAAAAAAAAAAAAACTAGTGATGATTTTTCTACCCCCACAGTGTTTTATGTGTGTGATTTAAAAAAAATAATTAAAAAAAAACTTTTAGTTTGGGATGAATGCGCTGAACAATCCACCATCTGGTGTACAAATATTTTTATAGACACGAATCCAAATACCACAAAACCACTGCCATGGCTTGAATTCTGTGAGCCTTTTTCTCATGCAGACTTCTTTACTAAATCTGATTGTTCTTGAACTATGAGAATCTCGGCAGGAAAATTAAGAGTTAGCCTTGAGAGAAAACCTTGAATGTTGACACAATATTTTAAAACAAGATGGAAAGGAAGACTCCCTTTGAGACTGATTTCAGGAGGGGAAAAAAGAACTTTTTGTTTTTGTTTTTGTTTTTTTGTTAACATACTAAGCAGTATACAAATGGAATCAAAGTGACAACTTGCGTTACATTCCTGCTGTAAGTGGCTGTTGGAAGGCGATAAGGTGGTGCAGGAGTCAGGTTGCAGTCCTGTCAGGTGTAATCAGAGCCCTGGTCTTACAACAAAGGCTGCTGCTCCACCTCCTCAGTCAGAGGACACAACAGTCCCCAGCCCAAGGCACTAACAAGAACAAGATCAATTCCGCATGAAGAAAATAAAACAAAATAGTGAGTTTGTGTGGCACCTTCCTCTCTTTACACTCTGGAATGGAGATGAAGTAGTCTATATTTAATAGAAGGTTTTCCCCTTTCCCAGTGTAATTATAGTAAAAGAGTTTAAGAGCACAGTTTGCAGTTGTAGAAAATTAAGCATCCCCTCTTAATCCAACATAAAGGAAATTGGTGAGTCTCTGCACTACAATGGAATTCCTAAAGTCACCCCTATGTCACAAGGACAGTGAAAGAAGTTTTTATTTTTCTAAAAAAAAAAAAAAAGAGTATATTTGCTTAAAATGGCATTCCACTGTTTGTGGGTAAACATGCCACACAGAGAAAATTAGACAGTTTACTGCTATCTTCCCTTGCAAAGAGGAAAAAAAATTAACAAAACTTAAAAAGCTGTTTGGGGGAATGCAGCAATCTGGGGACTAGAGGGATGACATATCCCTTCAACTTCCAGCTTTCCTGGTGGGACCAACTGAATAACTGCCAAAGTAATCACAGAACTCAGTGTGTCTATAGTTCTTTATTGGTAAGAGTCCTAGAATGACTGGATCTTGATGTGGGTATCTTGAGAGGAATGGGAGAAGTTACCTTCCCACTTCAACAACTGGCAAACTAAGGGATAGTGGAAATGAAGCAGTTGTGCTAGGTAGGTAGCCAATAGTGAGCTGAATGGATACAGGTCAGAAGGAGCCCAGGACCTGTAGACACTGGTGATAAGGCCATAATGTGAGGAAATTAAAACCCCTAGTGTGGGAAAAGAACAATTAGCCAAGACAGAGGAGCAGGAAGGAATACAGAATGAATTACAATCAGAGGAAACTAGCCAGCAACAAAAGAGGACTGGCTGGTGCAGAGGGGCCCAGAGGAGCCCAGAGGAATGACTGAGGAATGCTGGCTTTCTTTTGGGTTCTGTCAGGGCCTTATTGTTTGGTTGCTGTGGCTCATAATTTAACCCCTTTATGCTTCAGGGTGTCTCACTCTGAGGCAGATATCTTTATTCATGAAGCTCTTTGAGACTGGTCATGACCATTATGAATTTCAGATAAGAATGACTGCATAATTACTGTAGAAAACTCTCCTACCTCTCCCTTCCACCCAGGAAAAGACTAAAGTTTAAGGTTGGATTGGCTTGCAGAATATTTCCACCAGAAATGTAAGAAGAACACTTAAAGCACAATATTAGTAAGTGTAGATTGTTTACCAAGAAGAAAATGAAACTGAAATAAGTTTTTAAAGGAAAAAATGTAAAGGTGTTTAAAAATAATTTTGATGACTAGCAAGCTTACCTAAAGGATGAAATGTTTTACAGTCAACAATATGGGGAGAAAGTAGGATTATTTTATGGAAACAAGAATTATCTTTTTAAAAAATCTGTATGCTTAATACACATCATTATTGACACAAGATAAAAAGATTTACTATGAAGCCAACATTAATTTTTTAAATTCAAACTTAAGAATCAATGGGTAGGAAGCTAGGAGAAAGTTCTGGCGTAATCAACCAAGATGCTAAAATCATGGGAAGAAAGACAAGAAGGATGAACTACAGCGACTATGTCATTCTAAAGAAGGGGGAAACAGGATTATAAAGCAGAATGAAGATGCTAAATAGGATTAGAAGAACCAGATACTATTACAAAGGGTTGATTGAGGGGGCAAAGTGGATAAGAAGGCAATTTAAGGATTCTTAAAAATCCTCAGTGTCCAGGAAATGAATTAACTGCTCAGACAAACTAATAAATGAAGAAGCATCACACCAAAGAGAATAACAGAAAGTTACCATGGAAAAAACACAAGGCTTCTCATTTATAAAACATCATACTACAAAGAATAAGGAAAAAGAGGAGGCATTTGAAACATACTAAGAGGGCGTAAATGTGAACTGAGACAATCTAAAGTAGACAGTGATGGAAAGAGGACCTTAGAAAAAGCCACAACAATCGAAGATTCTTTAAATACCTCACAGTGGTTGTGGGTGAGGGGAAGCATTCAAGAACTGTAAAAATTAAACTAGATTTTATTTTAATGCATTTTAGTTTAATTTTTTTGGTCTTAACCTCAACAGACTGATAAAATATATCAGAAATGGTAGTAGTATCAGGAGAGTGATAAATTAAGAGCAATTAGGAATTCCTCGCCAATAAATTAAAATGACACAAGAACAGAGGACTCTGAGTGGAAAGCCAAAGCTGCAGAGGTTAATACTGCCTTCACACAGCCTTTGGAGAGCTCCTTGGGAAGCTAGAGATAGGAGGGGAAATCAGGGCCGAGTTAATCTGGTACCATTCAAGAAATGCACCAGGAGGGAGAAAAACGGCAAGCCTTTCCCTTGTCACTCAGGAGCAAAGAAAAATTTAAAGAATACGTAAACCAATCAGGATGAAACAACCGAACACCTACACATGTATGAGTTTAGCAGACAGAACAATCAACTTTTAAGAAAAATGACTTCTTGAATAAAATCCTCATAGAGGTTTTCAGCCTTTTACGTTTTGGCTACTATGCTAGTATTTGTAGAGAACGCTTAAAATGGGTGTTTTAAAACTAATATAATGGAATAAAGATAGATAAGAAAGAATCAGTTGGAAGCAGGTTTGAACTGTTCACTCTGTCCTGCAAGTTCTAACATTCCTGAAGAGCAGACAACAGAGAAGACACAAAGGTACCCAGAAGCTTGGACATCTGACGATAAGAAAGCTAGTAACATTCTCCACACATGCACTGCACAGTGTACACATGAGCAAGAGAATCTCCCTCTGGAAAGAGAAGTCAGCACAGAAAAGATGCATATGAACAAATCCTCGAGAGGTGATGGAATGAAGTTCCCCAGGCAGATACAGCATTTCTGATCCAGGAAGATCCTCTGAGATGGTCCAGAGCCAGGAATGAGGAATCAACTGAAGAATCATGAGCAGAGGGAACATAAATTTGGTAAGAAGCGAGGAGAAATATAAGGTATTTTTAAGGGGAAGCAGTTTGGGCCTGGGCTTTGGAGTGAGACACATACGGGTTTGGAACCTAGTTTCGTAGTCAAGGGTATAGAGAAATAGATTGCATAGACTCTTCACTTTCAAAACCTCTCTCTGCTTTGGTGGCCAAATTAGAATTTTAACAAACCTACCTTAAGGACTGTTGTAAGTGTTAAACGAGATAATATGCATATGAGCACTTAGAAAGGTAAGAGCTCCAGTATCAGCTCTTGCAGTGAATGAACTGCGGACAGTATGAGGGTGGGAACGCACACCCTCCCAGCCTCCGCAGGCTCATCCCTGGCTGCCTTTCTGTTGCCTTTTCAAACCGGTTCCTCTCTCCAAGGACCACAGCCCCATCTGGCTCTCACTCTGAGAGATGGTAGAAAGGCCAAGCTCACTCTTGATTTCCCTTTTTTCCACTCAAAATATCCTCCATTTCTTCTGACCCCCTCTCCTGTTTCCAGATCACAGTGCCTCCACTCCTTGCCAAGGCTGCCACCTCCCTGGTGCCATGGACTCTGCAGAGGCCTCCAGTCTCCCGCAGGGCGATGCTCCCTCAGCGAGCCCACTGCTGCCTTCCCGCTGCAGTGACTCCCTGTCCCGTCTCCTTCCTGTCAGTCTAGCTCTGCTCCACGCATCTCCAGGTCTGTGCATATCTTCCTCCAACGCGCAATCAGCACCAGCTTCTCATCTTCCCCATGTGAACCCCACTCTGATTTGTATTCCCTTACTCTGCTGAAGTAGCTGGTTTGATGGCACCCAAGAAGAAAGTTTTTCTGCCCCTCCTTCTGTTGCTGGGGATTGAACCCACAGCCTCCTGCATGCTAGGCAAACACTTTGCCACTGAGTTACATCCCCAGTCCAATTTTTTTTTTTTTTTTTTAGTTTCTTGTTAGTCTGGCTTTACTTTTGGTGACAGGCTATTGTCTCTTTTCTGATTGCTCCTTTTTAATCCTTGTCTCAGACTGTTTGCGTAAGTGTCTTTAAGGATTCTAGACCTAACCTGCTCAGTTTCTCACACTGCCCTTCCTCTGAGGAGAGGAACTCAGAGAGTCCATGGTTATCATTTCTCTGCAGATCATTCTTTGACTACTCTTCTAAGGTTGATCAGTTCATTTATTTATCCATCCACTAATATTTATTGAGTGCCACTGAAACATGTAAAACTTCTAATTATTTGCTTCTATCCCTACTCCCATCTGCATTTTGTCCTGTCATATCCCTGAATAAATGGCATCTTAATCACTTCATCTGAATGAAGATCCCAGGACTTCTCCCAGCCTCCTCACCTAGATAGCTAATCAACCATTGAATCAGTGAGCAATTACACTGGATCTCATCCCTTTTCTTTTAAAAAGCTGAAAACTAAGCAAGGTGTGGTGGTGTATGCTGGTTGTCACACACTATGACCCCAGTACTGGGGAGGTGGAGGCAGGGGAACTGTCAGGAGTTGGAGGCCAGCCTGAGCTACAGAGAAAGTTTAACACCAGCCTGGAAGACATATTGAGGCCCTGTCAAGCAAAACAAAACAAAGCAAAGCAAAACAAAACAACCCCCCAAAAAACTCAAAACCTAGTTTTTTCTTAGTGATGCAATCTAATTTTAATTTTTCTTTTAATCTCCCAAAGTCACTTACATGGCTTCTAGAAGAGAGTAGAACTGCATACATAATGTTGAATTATATCGAACTAAAATCATACATGAAGTTATTGACAGTTATTGTAAAGATCTTAGAAGACATATCTATTCATTCTTTGGCAAAAATAAAAATTGACTCAGTTACCAAATTAATACCCCATCCTGTATCAATTTTAGTTTTAGAATTAAGAATCTAAAATTCTATACAAATGGTGCAAAAGCATTTGGAATAGATCTAAAGGCATTAATTTTAAAGATGGAAGAATTATTCAGAGAAAGGACTATCCTTTGTTTAGCAAAAGACCTTGGATATGAATGATGTGATCTCCAAGGATAAAGTAGTTTATATGGGAGACATATCGAGAATTGAAAACTGGCAGCCAGAAGAGAAGGAAAGACAAAGAGGTTCCAAGGCCAAGGATGTGAGGTGTGAATGTGGTCAGAGACCCCCGCAAAGACAGCCAGCAAGTTGTTAAGAATGCCTGAGTGAACCTCAAGCCCAGGAATGTCTAATATTTGGTTTTAAATTGTGGACTATCTCATGCTATAAATGATTTAATGACTAATCCTATATCAAACTGTGTTTTTATATAACAAAGAGGGTCTAAATTGATTTTTCCTGATGAAAAATCTGCTTAATGTTCGAGTACACATATTCAAGCAACTCACAAATGTCCTATAATACAAAAGTGTTAGATGGATTTTATCAGCCAAAGACCAGTCCTATGGTGACATGTTAAAAAAAGAGTGTAGTGTAGACTATAAAGGCAGTTGCAAAAGCCTGTCATGTAAGAACGATCATGTATCTAACTATGAGAATCTGGTCCTACAAAAATTTATGGGCTAGGATGTTGGTCAGTAGTAGACTGCTTGCCTGGCTTGTGTAAGGCCTTGGGTTCCATTCCCAGCATCACACACATACAAAAAAAAAAAAAGAGTTAACTGTCCATGGTCTTAATTGTGAACTGCCTTTTTGGAACTGCTTCTGCCCCTGCTTCTCTGCTCCGAACTGTAAGTGTGCTATTTGATCTCTTTCTGTTCCTGTTCTGCGTTTGGGTTTGATATCACCCCATTTTCCCTCACCTGTGGCTGTCTGAGTTGCCCCTTCACACAGCTGCAGTCACCTCTTTCAGGTAAACACCTGGGGCCTAGGTAAACTATGGGGACCTCTCAATGAGGGCTCTGCCCTGTGGGTAGGACACCTAGCAAGTTTGACCGGAACTGGACAATACAAAGGTATGAGCCAATGTCATCCTGTCTTCAAATATTCGGAAGAGGCATTTTAAAAATTCTCTATGGCCCCAAGGCATAGAATGAGAAATAGTGGGACACTGAAGGGACAGAGTACAGCTCAAAACAGAAACAAAAGAGCACTCAACTGGGGTCAGAGCTGCCACAGCAGCTGCAGGCCTCAGGCAAGATCTGGATAAACATCGAGTAGAAACACACTGTAAATGTGTACAAAGGAGTCGTGTGTCCTAAGGATCATTTCACTAGAGTATACACAGCCTCCTCCAGTGCGGAGGTTCTCACATTCTGAACCTTCATAATTTTCTGAGTGCCAAAAGAAAAATGTTGAATGCTGGACTAGAAGGGACACTCTAGAGTAAGAATCACTGGAGGGTCACTGGCATATAGGTTAGTTGTTGCCAAGAAGGAAATTAAAAATCGAGATGAGAAGCAGAAGTTAGGCAGGGGAGCCCTACCCTCAGAAGGGATCTGTTAAACTATCTATACCTTCTGTGCCATCTAGAGCTCCAGAGACCTAAAGAGTGTCAGCAATTCTCATTCTCCCACATGGCTGCTCTATAATAATTAGTTTTACTACTTTTTTCACAAGCTATTACTTTAATTATTTTAATTAGATTGTTCATGCTCTCAAGTTGTTCATAAGCACTTTTCTTTTTATGGCATCTCAATAAATAGGACAGGGAAACTACCACCTTGGAGGAAGCCAGAAAGTTTCTACCAGACAGGGCCAGCATCCTCCACCCCAAGCTGGAGACCACTGGGCACTCTGTGACCTCCTCAGAGAGAGTGGGAGTCCCTTACCCCGGGAAGAGCCCACGTGCCATCTGCATCCTCCAGGGTCACTGCCCCTTCGGTCAAAATCACCAGAGCAAATAACTTGTCTTGGGAATGTTCTTCTCCCAGTGACCACACAGTAAATATTAAAGGTTAACGATGGTTATTTGTCAGCTTTTATTAAAATTCCACATACTTGACTTTTCTTAGACATCTGGTTGACTCCTGTTTCCTCCCTTACTAGTTGTGTGACTTGAAAAAAATCACTTAAAAGTCTCAGTTTACCTATCTGTCAGAGTTAATTTGAGAATTACAGGAGTGTGGCTGGGAGGGTGCTACGTCCTGGCCCGACAAAAGTGTCCAATCACCGTGGCCTCCTCCCCACTCACACCTTCTTCCTCCTCCTCCTCCTTCGTCTAAGCTAGACGGATTGGATGTGACCAAATTGGGAGTCTCACGTTCCAAACTTCAAGACTCTTACTTCGATACTGTTCGTAAGCCTATTCTTCGCATACCTACAAATGTGAGAAAATGCGTTAAGTAGAAGAAACAACTTCTAAAGGAATTATCACTACTTAAATGGGCCTATTAGGACATCTGAAAGACTCCAAGTTCCTTTTCTCCATGGCTGTTCTGTTCTCAAAAGTTAAGCCCATGTGTCGCTTTGGGTCTCATCCACCACTGCAAAGCGCCTGCTCGTCAGGCTCCACTTGCCTCAGAGGCTTAGCCCCCAGGTAGGAGAAACTAGCACAGCTCAGAAGTTTTATTAATCTGCTGTCCTATGAGTCACTTATTTGGTTGTCTAAAATCTTGTTTTGAAGCTGGGCCTTGCAGGAGGATTGCAAATTTAAGGCAAGCTTGGACTACACAGTGAGACACTGTCTCAAAAAAACCAAAAATACATGCATATACAATATAAAATCATGTTCTGGGCTTTTTTTGAACAAAGCCCAGGACTGCAGAGAAGCCCAGGTTTCCAGTGCTGTCTCATTTTCTTAGGTATAAACTTTTAAGGGAAAAAAAGCTAGGACTCACTAAGACAGTTTTTTTCTCCACAGTAATCCTATAAAGCAAGGGGCTTTATAGCAGACCCTAAGAACCCCATCCTTTGCTAACTTGATACCAGTAAAATATCATTAAAATTTTTTTATTGAACGTTTACTTGATTAATCGAGACAGAAATTGTCTCTCCAAGATCTTTTTGAAGATTAGCTCTATAACAGAGACAAATGATTTTAGCTACGTTAAAATCAAAACGTTTGCACTTGAGCTCATAAATCTTACTGTTCCTCTAAATATACCGATTTAATAATTATTTTTGGTACAATTTAACCAACCAAACCAAGAACAACCCCATTAGGTTTTCAAAGGAATATTTTGGTGCCATCTTGTGACCATTCTGATACAACAGTAGAAACAACATCTTCAGGCTGGTGCTTTGGATTTCAAAAGGAATCTTCTGGCACCCTCTTGTGGCACATTGCAGCACTGGTAGAAGAACCGCTATGCAAAATTTGGAAGCTGACCACCCACAGCTGCCATAGTGTGTTCTTAACTTAGGATAAACTTGGCACGATTGACATTTAGGGCCTGGTAATTCTTTGTTGCTAGGCTCTGTCCTGGGTACTGTACGATGTTTATCATTGTCTCTACCCAGTGGATGCCAGCAGCCCTCCACCAGTTGTTAACAATCAAAACTGTCTCCAGAAATTGCCAAATGGTTGAGGATGGCGGCGGGGTCTGTGCAGGGCAAGCAACAGAGAGGCCCAGAATTCACAATTCTCCTAGGTAGAGAACCAGTGAAACAGAGTATACTGTGAAATAGTTGAAATTAAATAACTTTAATTTTCCTGAATTGTTCTAAAGCATGGAAAGAAGAATTCAGAATATGAAAAATTGCCATTGGACTGGTTACAAGATCATCCCTTAGAAAAATGGCACAGAACCACCTGTTTATTCATCATGTAGGCTGGGAATGGAGCACCCACCTTTACTTTACATTGACTCCTATGGAAAAAAACAATATTGTATATGTAAGATTTTCATAATTGCACTGTATGATTGCATCATCAAATGTGACAGCTATATTTTTATTTGGTACCAGGGATTGAACTCCCAACCTCGCGCTTGGCAGGCAGGTGCTGTGCTGCTGGGCTATATCCCTGGCCGATGGCTATATTTTTAGAAAATCCAAAAGATGTTGTGTCATCTTCCCTGACTTTCATGTTTCCTGTTGCTCAGTCTTGCAACTTTACCTAACCTTTCCCCCATTTTTCTTCTAGTTAGTTGTAGTTGTCAACTGTAATTCCTGAACATATCTAGTATTTGCTCAAAGATTTACAGATACAGATATAGAATCTTCTAAGAGTTTCCAAGGATAATCTCATCTCATCCACCAATACCAATGACTGTCTCAGTATTCTAACTTAGGTATTTCAAAATTTCACTCATTTTGGTCTTTTACCCTCTGCCCTTTTTCCATCATCAGTATTTCATCCATCAATCATTTCATAATTACCTATTATATTCCAGACACAGTGTTAAGCGCCAAGGATACAAAAACAAACAACCAAGTAAAAGCTGGCATCTAAGAAGCTGGGACCCTCCTCTAGTGAAGTAGGAAAAGCAGAACAGAAAAAAAAAAAGCAGTGCATTGTGTGTGATGAGTGATAGAATGCAGGTGTCAGGGAAGGGTTGAGGGAGTTTAGAAAAGGATCTAAGTCAGAGAAAGCTTCACAGAGAAGGTTGCCATTCATCTGGGAATGGAAGGAGGCATAGGAGTTTGCCAGGCAGAGGAAATGGTAACAAGCATTCCAGACAGAATGAGTAACATGCGGATCAGAACCCTTTGCTGTCCTCCCGCTTACTCTTTGCCATTGTCTCAGAGAATGCATTTCTCTAACCACATCACTGCTTGTTCTGGGCTCTGCCACTCTCCCAGGTACCAGGCTGTCCTTCACTCCCCCTTTCTGTTCATATTCCTGTCTATCTTTGTGCTCCCTAGCTCATCCAACTGCCATCTCCCACCCTACAACCATTTCCCTTACTTGGACACAGCCCAGATCTGCCTCCTGTCTGCTCTCATCCAGTCCCTCTCCTTGTCAACGTATCTGAGTGTGGGCAGCATCTGTGCCTGTTCATGCCTGCTCTGCTTTCCTCACTGTCTTAGCTTCAGGGTTCTCCTGATCACTTCTCAAATGTCACCTTTCCTGAAAGGTCTCCTCAGCAACCTTCCCTAGAACAGCAGCTCCCCATCGGTCCCACCAGCTCTTATTCTACCTGACTTACTCACTTGGGTGCGCTTTGCTGCCTTCCCGCCACCAGAGCAGGGATTTTGCCCGCTTTGTTCTCTGTTATTTTCCCAGGACCTTGAAGAAAGCCTGGTGTGCAAACGCTGGCTGAGTGAATGATGGAAGAGTAAGGCCCCTTTTCAGTCTCCCCGTCAGGACTAGTATTTCCTAGCCATGAGATTTAGGGGCGCTTTCCCACCTCTAGGTGCTAGGACAGAGAGAAAGGCAGGATTTGATGGGCTGGAAACTCACTCCTCTTAGTAGCTCCAGGTGGTCAGCTCCCGTGCCCAAGTTGAACAGCACAGGCGGTGGTTGATTTGGGGCTGGGCAGTCTGATTCCACTAAAGCTTCTTTGCCTTGGTGTCCAGGGAACAGAAAGCTCTCGGTTGTGTGAGCCGGAAGAGTGAACCCTGGGAAGAGTGGGGTGCTTGCAGGCAGTTTGCGAACAGAAGAAACCTCAGCCTGAGGACTGGGTCAGAAGCTGAGCTGAGAGCTTCCTAGAGCCACAGCCCTGACCACAGGCTTCGTGTCCTCTTCTCCCTCCTGCTCCTGCTCCTCTCTCCCTCCTCTTTCTCCTCCTCCCCCTCCTCTTCCTGTTCCTCCTCCTCTCCTCCTCTTCTTTTTAAATTTCTTTCTTTCTTTCTTTCTTTTTTTGAGACAGGATCTAGCTATGTAGTCCAGGTTGGCCTCCAACTGGTGGCAATCCTCCTGCCTCAGCCCTCCTGAATGCTGGGATTATGGGGGTATATGACCACACCCAGGTTCACAGCCTTCCCTTCTAATCCTGCTGGGTCTTTAAACTTTAAAAAAAAAAATTTTTTTTTAATGAACTAACAGATTCCTTTGTTCTTTAGGTCAGTTTGAGGGAGGTTTTTTTTTTTACGTGTAATCCAGAGCATCTTACTGATATGCTGTTCTTAAAGTACTACCATACTGTGGGAGGTGTTTTTTAAGAACATTCACAAATTAGAATATTTGTTCATTATTAAATGAATAAGTTCATTTATCAGGTATTTATAGAGTACCATTTAAGTACTTGAAAGAGTGAACAAAGTAGTAAAAGATAGAAACCTTGCATTATGTGAAGGAAAGTGATAAAAAACAGGGAGTGCTTAGCTTCAAAGAAAGAAAACTCAGGCCATAATGGTGTCTTTGTGAGAAATGTAGTTTTATATAATTGAAGTCTGTAACATGGATTTGGCTGAGACTTGGCAGAATGCACAATTCTCTTAATTCTGTGTTGATACCAACTCCTTTTCCTCAAGTACTAGAAAGAAATACATTCAGTGAGAATTTAGCAAGACAAGTAAAACTTGACAATTTGGACTTCAGCTTCAGTCTGTAGTCGGCAGCCAGAATCCAGCCTTCTAGGAGATATCCTGACTCATACTCATTTAGAATCCCCCTTTATTTCCCTATTACTGACTGTATTAATATCTTTTCTTAATTTCATACTCTAAATAGTGGCTCTGAGCATTATTTAATTAGTGGCTCTAATAAATGGGCTCTATGTTCCCTGTTGAAAGGAGGAGCCTTCCTTTCCTAAGTTAGACTTTGGTTAAAGGGGCTAGGATCAAAGAAGGGCCTCCTCTTGTTTGGTTTTGTTTTGTTTTTTCTCCTCTGAAGTCCAAACCCTGGACATGGGTGGTACCATTCTAATAGGAGGAGAGGCTGCCTACCGGCCTGGACAACACTGGGAACCCAGCGCAAGAATAAAAGATGTGTATGTGTATCTCCATCTGCCGGTCACTCTTCCCCTATTAGCCTTCCGGTACGATCATAGCCTTGGTCACCCAATAAGAGGTGCTGAGACCAGAGACACTTAGCTAAGGCAAGCAGGAATTCCTGACCCACACAAATGGTACAATAATAAATTGTTTTTAAACTACCAACGTGTGTGTGTGTCTGTGTGTGTGTGTGTAATTTGTTACACAGCAACAGATAACCAATACAAATGGGTACACAGAATTACATTACGTAAATTGAAAGTATTTCAACTTTTCCCAATTGTAGTCTAGCATCACTGTTTATATAGTCTTGGGTACTACTGGAAATAATTGTGTAGAATAAATTATTAGACATGCGACTATTTACCCCTACTTTTAATTATAGTAAATAGGATCAAATTATTCTGCCAAAAGATTATTATTATTACTATTTATACTCCCATTAAAATATCTCTGAGAGACCGGGAGTTTAGGTCAGTGACAAAGCATATGCTGTGCATGGTGAGTCCCTGGGTTCAATGTTAGTGCCAAAAATCCAAAACAACTAAAAAGTGTTTTTGAGAATATCTTTTGCCTCCCAATCTTGCTAGTACCAAGTATTGTAGAACTTTATTACATAGTAATTCAAATCCCAATATCATATAGTGGGATTTTACCACACCCCAAGTACAACCCCAAGGCTGTTTGTGCCTCTTGCTATTTGCTCCTTACAACAACCTGTTGATGTAGAAACTACGACTGCCCCATTTTACAATTGTTGATGACAGTTGGGACAAACTTACACAGTTTCCAAGTAGTAGAACAGGTAGACTTAGGCAACCTGGCTTTAGAATTTGAGCTTTAGTGACTAAGGAGCTGGAGTCCAGTCTCCAATGAACAATAAGCCCAGTCCTACCTCCTCCTCCGTGATTTGCATATTTGTCTTCTTTCCTCCCGAGCTTCATACCTTCTGCAGAAGAGCTTTGTATTCACTTCCTTCTCCACCCAGCTCTTGCCCTGCAAGTGTGACCTCTGTGGGCTTCATTATCATAGCGCCTGTGCCCTTTGGCTCTCAGCTGGGGTTAGCAGGTAAAAAGCCTCGCAAAAGACTGGAGGCAAGTTGACGCTAAACTCATAAACTATTTATTTCCTTGGCCCCTCCCTATGAGGTGGTATCTGAATTGCTGTCTTTAAAGCAAAGTTCATTGCTTTTCTAACTTTATTCTGCCCCTCTCTGGGTTCCTGTAGCCTCCCCTTTACCCCACTATTTCTCAGAGGAAGAATAATAACTGGTGCTGTAAATAGTCCCAGGTAACTTTCCTGTGTAGTTCCCTTCAGTCTCTACTATATGAATAAATACTCTTTGACTTATGCCATTTGGGGTGAATTATCATTTTCACTTTTTTAAAAATTATCTTTTCTTCCTGAATTGTAAGCACTCTTCCTTTGTTAGACTTGTAAGTCTTCATTAATCATTTGTTGTGGGAACATTTTCCCTACTATATTGTCTTCGAGTTTTGTTTAACATGAGTGTTGTGTCAGTTCTGTATGTGATCACTCAAGACTTCATTCAGTTGCTCCTTTTTTGTTTTGGTCTTTTATTTTTGATGGTTCTAATTTTTTGAGTACTTTATGTATTCTAGATATTAGACTTCTGTTTAAGGTGTAGCTAGAAAAAACTTCACTCTGTAAACTGTCTCTTCACTCTGTTGGTTGTTTTCTTTGCTGTGCCGAAGTTTTTTAATTTGATATAATCCCTTTTGTTGATTTTTGTGCTTAGTTTTGTGCAGTTGAGATTCTGTTCAGAAAGTCCTTGCCGATGTCTATGACTTCAAGAGTTTCACCTATGTTAACTTCCAGCAGATTGTTTCTCTTTTTTTTTTTTTTTTGCGGCACCGGGGATTGAACTCACAACCTCGCGCCTGCCAGGGCAGGTGCTTAAGGCACTGAGCCAAACTCCTGGCCCTGGTTTTTCGAGGCAGGGTCGCACTATGTAGCTCAGGCCAGCCTTGCGCTTGTTTCTCTTTTTAATATTTAGGACTTCGATTCATTTTTATTTTAGTTACAAGCATGGTGAGAGATACAGGACTTAAGAGTCAATCTTCTGTGTGTGTATAGCCAGTTTTCCTGGCACCACTTGTTAAAGGGGTAGTTTTTTCCAATGCATGTTTTTACCTACTTGTTAAAGATCAGATGGCTGGATGTGCTTGGATTTGTTTTGTTTCTGTACCCTGTACTGTATTCCACTGGTGCACATCTTATTTTGTTTCAGCACGATGCTGTTTTTTTCACTGTAGCTTTGTAACATAACTTCAAATCTGGGTTTGTGATGCCTCCTGCTGTGTTTTTGTTGCCCGGGATTGCTTCTGTTATTCTAGGTGTCTTCTGGTTCCATATGAATTTTAGAATTGTTTTCTGAAGTTCTGTAAGGAATGCTTTTGGTATTTTAATTCGGATTGCATTTAATCTATATATCAGTTTTAGAAGTATGGACATTTTGACAATATTCATTTTGCCTATCCAGGAACAGGGGATATCTTTCCATTTTCTGATGTGCTCTTCAATCTCTTTTTTCAGAGTATTATAGTTTTTGTTCTAACTATCTTTCATTTCCTTTGTTAGGTGGATTCCTAAGTAATTTTTTTTTGAAACTATTGTGAATGGTATTGTTTTCCTAATTTCCTTCTGGTGGGTTCATTATTGTTGTGCAGAAATATTATTGGTTTTTGTGTGATTTTGTGTCCTACTTTAGTGAATTTATTAGTTTTAAGTGCATTTTGGTGGAATTTTTAAGAAACTTAATATAAAGGACCATATTATCTGCAAATACAGATAGTTTGACTTCTTCCTTCCCTGTAGGTATTTCTTCTCTCTTGCCCGATTACTTTGGCTAAAGTTTTGAGTACTATATTGAACAAGAGTGGTGAAAATGGACATCCCTGTCTTGTCCCTGATTTTACAGGAAAAGTTTTCAGTGTTTTTCTATTTAATGATGTTGGGAGTAGGTTATCAGATAAAGATAAGGTCCTCCTATGTCTATTTTCTTCAGAGTTTTTGTGAAGAACAGATGTTAGATTTTTGTCAAAGTCTTTTACTGCATCTATTGAGATTATCATGTGATTTTTGTTCTTACTTCTATAAATGTGATATATTACATTTTTTGATTTGTGTACGTTGAACCATCTTGCATCCCTGAGATGAAGCCTGATTAATCATGATATATAATCATTTTGATGATTTGTTGCATTCTGCTTGCCAAGATCTTGTTGAGAATTTTGCATCTATGTTCATTAAAGAGACTGGCCTATGGCTTTCTTTTTAAATTGAAATCTTGTCTAGTTTTGGAATCAAAATAATACTAGTTTCCAAGAATGAATTTAGCAGTACTCCTCATTCAACTTCATTAGAAAGTTTGAGGGGTATTGGCATTAGATCTTCCCTGAAGTTCCTGTGGAATTCAGTGCTGAATCTATTGAGTTCTTGGCTTTTCTTAGTTGGTAAGTTATTTTATATTTCAATTTCATTGTTATTGGATTATGCAGGGTTTTTATATCTTGTCTCAGTTTTGGTAATTCATATTTATCTATCCATTTCTTTTAGATTCTCAAATTTAATGGAGTATGGATTTTCAAATTAGTTGCTAACAACTTTCTGGATTTTGGTAGTGTTCATTGTGGTTTTCTTTTCTTTTTTCTTTCTTTTGTAAGGTTGGCTCTTTGTCTGTTTTGTTCATTCTTTCAAAGAACCAGCTCTTCAATTCATTGATTCTTTGCAAAGATTTTTTTTATACAGGATGTCAAATGCAGTTCGGGCTGGTCTTGAACTCACTTTGTAGCCAAGGCTGGTCTCAAACTCACAATGATCCTCCTGCCTCAGCCTCCCAAGTGATGGGATTACAGGCATGTGCCACCATGCCTGGCACTGCAATGATTTTTTATTGTCAATTCCATTAATTTCTGCACTGATCTTTATCATTCCCTTGCTTATACTAGTTTTACATTTGAATTTTCCTTGTTTTTCTAGGACCTTGAGGTACATCATTAGGTTATTTATTTGGGCTCATTCTGTGCTATGGTTTATAGCTAGATGTTCCCCCCAAAGCCTCATGTGGTATAAGTGGTGCTTTAGAAGGTGA
>RJWM01005764.1:0-89390 GCA_004363535.1 Dasyprocta punctata | reverse complement strand
ACTCTAAAGAAGGAAATCAAAGAAGATTTCAGAAAATGGAAAGATGTTCCCTGTTCATGGATAGGAAGAACAAACATCGTGAAAATGGCCATTCTCCCAAAATTATTATACAGATTCAATGCAATCCCAATCAAAATACCACCTGCCTACCTCACAGAGCTAGAGAAAGCATTCCTAAAATTCATCTGGAACCAGAAAAGACCTAGAATTGCAAAGGCAATTCTGGGCAACAAAGGGAAGGCAGGAGGCATCACAATCCCTGACTTGAAACTATACTACAAAGCTACTGTGATAAAATCAGCATGGTACTGGAATCAAAACAGACCTGAAGATCAGTGGAATAGATTAGAAGATACAGCCACAACTACAAACACACTCAGCCACCTCATCTTGACAAAGGGGCCAAACATGTACATTGGAAGAATGACAGCCTCTTTAACAAATGGTGCTGGAAAAACTGGCTTTCTGTATGCTGTAAACTAAAACTAGATCCATGCTTATCACCATGCACTAAAATAAAGTCAAAATGGATCAAAGATCTGAATATAAAAACACAGACACAAAACTTACTAGAAGACAGAGTAGGTAAAAATCTTGATGACATAGGAGTAGGCAGAGAGTTCATGAACAAAAATCAAATTGCACGGGAAACACTTTTCAGAATCAACAACTGGGATCTCAACTTACTGAAAAGTTTTTGTATGTCAAAGGAAATCTCCAATGGAGTGAGAAGAAAACCCACGAATTGGGAAAATATCTTGGCCAATTGTCCATCAGACAAAGGACTTCTATCTAAAATGTATAAAGAATTAAAAGAAATCAGGCCCCTAAAATTCAAGAACCCAATCCAAAAATGGGCATCTGAGATGAATACACACTTCTCAGAGAAAGAAATACAAATGGCAAATAAATATATGAAAAATTGTTCAACATCAATAGTCTTTTGGGAAATGCACATTAAAACAACGCTGAGATTCCATCTCACTCCAGAAAGAATGGCCAAGATTCAAAAATCAACCAACAACAAATGCTGTAGTGGCTGTGGTGAAAAAGGAACTCTTCTCCACTGTTGGTGGGAGTGTAGACTGGTGCAACCACTGTGGAAAACAGTGTGGAGATTCCTCAAGAAGCTAGGATTAGAGATCCCATTCAACCCAGCTATCCCACTTCTGGGCATTTTCCCAGAAGAATTGAAAACATCATGCCACAGTGATATCTGTGCACCCATATTTATAGCAACCCAATTTGTAACAGCCAAATCTTGGAAACAATCCAAGTGCCCATCAATCAAAGAATGGATAAAAAAGATGTGGTATTTTTGTACAATGGAGTACTACTCAGTCATTAAGAAAGATTGCATTGAGACTTTTATAAGTAAATGGTCACGACTTGAGACCATACTCATAAGTGAGATAAATCAAACCCACATGTGTAAATACCTTATTGTCTCCCTAGTGTAAGAAACTGACATAGTATATATGATCCAAAATGTATAATAAATACTATGTAAGGGTAAAAAGCAGCTCAAAGAGCAAAAGTAATTGGGAAGGGAAAAGGGGGAAAGAGAAAAGGGAAAAGGAAAAGATATAAATCTGTATATATGCATATGTAAGATAACTAAAATGAACACACTGCTGAATATATTCGTTATTGAGAAAGAGCAGTTAATATTCATATGATTGGATCAGTTTTACATGTCTATATCTGTTAATGTAAGTAACCATTTTAAAGATAGCGATATGCAATATTGCAACCATTGTCAAGTTTCTATCATCCTGTTTTGTAAACCTGCAATGTTACTGTTGTGCATTTACTCTAGTCATTTGTTTGTCTCTTTTGCTTGTTGTCTTTGTTATATATGCCTTTTATTTTCTTCTTCGCTTAAATAAAAAAAATTCATGGAGAAATAAGATGACTCCATGACAAAGAACAGCTGAAGAACTTCATGGCCACCAAACCAATCCTGCAAAGAATACTGAAAGATACTCTAGATAGACATAAAAATAACTATGACTCCAAGATCACCAACAGAAAGAAACCACTAAGCAGGGCAAACAATTAAACAGGGGAAAGGTAAAGGACCAACAGAAGAAAAATAACATGACAAAAATAATCCAATATATATCAGTTATAACCATTAATGTAAATGGCCTCAAGTCACCAATTAAAAGAAACAGACTGGCAGAATAGATCAAGAAACAGCATCCAACCATATGCTGTATTCAAGAAACCCATCTAACCCAAAAGGAAATTAACAGACTGAAAGTCAAAGAATGGAAAACAATGCTTCAAGCAACAGGAACCTCAAAAAATGCAGGGGTAGCTATTCTGTATGCAGACAATGTGAACTTCAAACCAAGAATGATCAAAAGAGATAAAGAAGGTCACTACATACTAGTTAGGTGAAAACTTCAAGAGGAAAAGATAAGAATCTTAAATATATATGCACCAAACATGGGAGCACCCAGCTTAATAAAAAAAATAATAGAAATGAAAACTAAATAAGAAATAACACAATTATAATAGGGGATCTTAACACTCCACTGACACAAAGAAACAGATCAATTAGACAGAAAATCAGCAAGGAAATAACAGAACTGAATCAAACTTGTGAACAAATGTACTTACTAGATGTGTACACAGTGTTCCACTCAACATCAGAATATACATTCTTCTCAGCTTCACATGGGACATTCTCTAAAATAGACCATATACTAGCCCATAAAACATACTTAAGTAAATGTAAAAGAATTGAAATTATCCCATGCATATTACCTGATCATAGTGCCATGAAACTAGAAATTAATGACAAAAAACTGCAAAAACTCCATAAACATATGGAACTTAAATAATATACTCCTGAACAATCAATGGGTCACAGAGGAAATTAAAGAAGAAATTAAGCAATATTGACAAGCAAATGAAAATACAAGTACAACTTTCCAAAACCTGTGGGATGCAATGAAAGCAATGCTCAGGAGGAAATTTATTGTGATGAATTCCCACATCAGGAAAACAGAATGAACACAAATAAACAACCTTATGCTACACTTCGAATATCTAAAAAAAAAGAGCAAGTCAAGCCCAGAGCCAAAAGAAGGGATGAAATTATAAAGATCAAAGCAGAAATTAACACAATAGAGACAAAGAAAACATTACAAAGAATTAATGAAACAAAGAGTTTGTTCTTTGAAAGAATAAATAATATTGGTAAGTCCCTAGCCAACCTGATAAAAAAAGGAAAGAAAAAACTCAAATTCATGCAATAAGAAATGAAAAGGGCAAAATTACTACAGACCTTGAGGAAATACAGACCATCAATACCTACTTCAAAAATCTTTATTCTCATAGGTTCAATTACACAGAAGAAATGGATAGATTTCTAGAACCATATGACTTACAAAGCTGGATAAAGAAAATGTAAAACTGCTGAATAATCCAATTTCAGTTAATGAAATTGAAAATGTAATTAGAACCTTACCAACAAAGAAAAGCCCAGGTCCTAATGGATTCAAAGCTGAATTCTACAAGAAATTCGAAGAAGACTTAATGCCAACACTCTTCAAACTCTTCAATGAAATTGAAAGGGGAGCATTTCTTCCTAACTCATTCCTGGGAGCCAGTATTACCCTAATACCAAAACCAGAGAAAGACCCAACCAAATTCAGCAGTGTAACTGAGTACAAAGTCAATACTCAAAAATCAATAGCATTCCTGTACACAAACAACAAACTCACTGAGAGAGAAATAAGTGAAACCACATCATTCACAATAACATCCAAATAAATGAAATACTTAGGAATTATACTAGCAAAGGAAGTAAAACATTGATACACTTAAAATTATAGTACTCTGAAAAAAGAAATCAAAGAGGATTTGAGAAAATGAAAAGACATTCATTGTTCGTGGATAGGAAGAACAAACATTGTGAAAATGGCCATTCTCCCAAAATTGTTATACAGATTTAATGTAATTCCATTAAAAATACCATTAGCATACCTCACAGATCTAGAGAAATTCTTCCTTAAATTCATCTGGAACCAGAAGAAACCTGGAAGAGCAAAGACCATTCTGGGCAACAAAGGCAAGACAGGAGACATCAATAATCTTTGAAATTATACTACAAAGCTACTGTGATAAAATCAGCATGGTACTGGAATAAAAGACCTGAAGATCAGTGGAATAGATTAGAAGATACAGCCACAACTACAAACACACTCAGCCACCTCATCTTTGACAAAGGGAGCAAACATGTTCACTTGAAGAAAAATAGCCTCTTTAATAAATGGTGCTGGAAAAACTGGCTTTCTATATGCCATAAACTAAAACTAGATCCATGTCTATCACCTTGCACTAAAATAAAGCCAAAATGGATCAAAATTTGAATATTAAAACAGAGACACTAAACTTACTAGAAGACAGAGTAGGTAAAAATCTTGATGACATAGGAGTAGGCAGAGAGTTCATGAACAAAAATCAAATTGCATGGGAAACACTTTCCAGAATCAACAACTGGGATCTCATCTTACTAAAATGTTTTTGCATGTCAAAGGAAATCTCCAATAGAGTGAAAAGGAAACCCACGAACTGGGAAAATATCTTAGCCATCTGTCCCTCAGACAAAGGACTTCTATTTAGAACATATAAAGAATTTTTTAAAAATCAGGGCCCCAAAATTAAAACACCCTATCCAAAAATGGGCATTTGAGATGAATACACACTTCTCAGCTGAAGAAATACAAATGGCAAATAAATATATGAAAAAAAATGTTCAGCACCATTGAATGCAAATTAAAACAGCACTGTGATTCCATCTCACTGTAGAAAGAATGACCAAGATCAAGAAATCAACCAATAATAAGTGCTAGAAGGGTTGTGGGTAAAAAGGAACTCTTTTTCACTGTTGGTGGGAGGGTAGGCTGGTGCAACCACTGTGAAAATCAGTGTGGAGGTTCCTCAAAAAGCTAGGATTAGAGTTTCAATTTGACCCAGTTATTCTGCTTCTGGGTATTTTCCCAGAAGAATTGAAAATATCATACCACAGTGATATATGCACACCCATGTTTGTAGCACCCAAATTTGTGATATGCAAATCTTGGAAACAACCCAAGTGCCCTTCAAATGAGGAATAGATAAAAAAAAAGTTGTGGTATTTTTACATAATGGAATACTACTCAGCCATAAAGAAGTGTTGCATTGAGGCTTTTATATGTAAATGGATGTGACTTGAGACAATAGACATAAATGAAATAAATCACATATGTAAATACCATATTGTCTCCATAGTGTAAGAAACTGAAAGAGCAAGTAAGATCCAAAATCTACAATAAATACTGTATAAGGGTAAGAAACTGCTCAAAGGTGAAAAGTAACTGGGATAGGTGAAAGGTGGAAAGAAAGAAGGGAAAAAGAAAAAGATATAAATTTGTATATATATATATGTATGTATATACACACATAGGACAGATAAGATGATTATATTACTAATTCTATTAGTTCTTGGAAAAGAAGTTAATGCTCATATGATCACATCAACTTTGCATGTCTATATCTGGTAATCTAAGCAACACTTTTGAAGATAACAATATGCAATATGCAATATAACAACTATCATTAAATTCCTATGATCTTGTTTTGAAAACCTATATTGTTATTGTTTTTGGTTTGTTGTTTTTGTCATTTGTTTCTCTTTTGCTTTTTTCTTTTCTATGTTTTTTTCTCTCTTAAGTAATTAAAATAAACAAAATAAATGGAAAGATATCCCTTGTTCTTGGATATGAAGAACCAATAGACTAAAAGTGGTCATACTGCCAAAATTGTTATACAATTTTAATGCAATTCTCATAAAAATACCAATAGCACACCTCACAGAACTAAAGAAAACAATACTAAAGTTCATTTGGAACCAGAAGAGACCTAAAATAGCAAAAACAACTCTGCAACAAAGGCAAGACAGGGGGCATTATGATCCCTTACTTGAAGTTTTGCTATAAAGCTATTGTGATAAAAACAGCATAGTGTGGGCACAAAAACAAAACAAAACAAAACAAAAAGACAGACCCAAAGACCAATGGAACACATTATAAGATGCAGAAACAACTTCAGACATACCTCATCTTTGACAAAAGTGCCAGACACATTCACTGGAAGAAAGATAACCTCTTTAATAAATGGGACTGGAAAAAAAGTGGCTTTGAACATGCCAAAGATTCAGATTAGACCCATATCTTTCAAGATGCACCAAACTAAAACCAAAACAGATCAAAGATCTAAATAATAAAACAGAAACATTAAACATGCTAGATGATAGAATTGGTAGAACTCTTGAATACTTTTTGTAGCAAAGACTTTATGAACAAAACCCCAGTCACACAGGAACTATCACAAAGAATCAACAACTGGGATCTCATCCTATTATAAAGCTTTTACACAGCAAGAGAAACCACCAACACAATGAAGAGACAACCTAAAGACTGGGAAAAAAATTTGCTAGCTGCTCTCAGACAAAGGATTAGTATTAAGAACACATAAAGAACTCAAAAAATCAGTCCCTTCCCAAATTTAAAGACACAATCCAAAAATGGGCATCTGAGATGAATACACAATTCTCTGATGAAGAAATACAACTGGCAAATAAATTTATAAAAAAACTGTTCAACATCACCAATCATTTGAGAAATGCAAATTAAAACAATGCTGAGCTTCCATCTCACCCCAGAAAAAATGGCATTATCAAGAAATCAACCAATAACAAATGCTGGTGAGACTCTGGGGTAAAATAAACCCTTGTCCACTGTTGGTAGCATTGTAGACTGGTGCAATCACTGTGGAAATCAGTGTGGAGGTCCTCAAAAAACCAGGACTAGAGATTCCATTTGACCCAGCTATTCTCCTCTTTGGTATCTTCATGAAGGAATTAAGAGCATCAAACCACAGCATTATATGCACACCCATGTTTATAGTGGCACAGTTTGTAATAGCCAAATCCTGGAAACAGCCCAAATGCCCATCAACAGCTGAATGGATAAAAAAGTTTTGTTATTTTATACAATGATGTACTGCTCTGCCATAAGGGATACACTTGAGACATTTCTAGGTAAATGCATGCACTTTGAGATCATATTCTTAAGTGAAATAAATCAGACACATGTGTAAATACCACATTGCTTCTCTGGTGTGAGAAATCAAAAGTGTAAAAAAAAGATCCAAACTGTATAACATGTATTGTGAAACAGGAAAACAATGTTCAAATGAGGAAGGGAGCAAAGGATGGGAGGGGGACAGGAAAGAAGAGAAAAGTAAAAAAAATGAGAAAAGAAAAAAATGGAAACAAAGCTTTTGTAAATGGAGAGGGGTGGAGGGGTCAAAGGGAAGGCAGGGGAATAGGAAAAAAAGAATCAAGTTATATCATGTACAGGTACAAATTCTCCATGATTAATGTGATCATTATGTATATCTGAAATGAACCAATAAAATCTGATTAGAAAAACAAGACAATGAACAATAGATAAGATAAAGACTCAGCTAGGGTACCCCATAGGTAGAGGAGATACATAGGAAACTGGGATTTGGGAGCACGTATACACTTATGCCCCAGGTAACCTTGGATATTGAGTTTAAAGGGCATCATGGGGCCATAGAGATATCTTGCAATCTTCTCAAGATATACTGATTGCATTATACATAAAAGACCCTTGAACTTACAGTTTCTAGTCTACCCTCTCTAACCTACAGGAAGACCTCAAGAAAGGTAGTTTTCAGCCTGAAGCCATATAGTAAGACAGTAGCAAACCTGAGTCTAAAACTATCTCATAAACTCCCACTATATGTCTCACTGACTCCCATGAGAACATGCCTCTTTCCTCATGATGTCTGTATCTTTTTCCAACTCCCTTCTACAGACCTGGATCACACTGTATCTTAAAATGTAGGCCTCACTTAGCTCTGGGTGTCGGTCAAGGTTACGAAGCAAAGATCATTGTGAGTAGGGCTAAATATGCAGGGACTTAATAGATACAAAGGCGGCAGTGGTGCATGCAGACATGCTTAGTAATCCGGGCAGGATCTGAGACTTGCTTTACCCTTTTCATACCTACTGTGCCACTGAGGCCAGTGCACTGAGTCCTGGCAAAATGCAGTTAATTACCCCTCCTCTATGATGCTCTTACTTGCACTCCACATACTTATGTTCTTCTATGGATCCTGCTACAACACAAACCTCTAGGTTAAGGGCTTGGACCTCAACTTTCTCTAGAAGGGAGCCCATGTTGGGTCTATGGAGAAATGCACAAAGTTGGCAACATTTCCTGCCATCCTCCTTATCTCTTTTTGTGTTCTTAATTAATCCTTTGGAGACAACCTTTTCCTAGCTTCTGAGTCACATTGCTTTACTCCTCTGGTAGTGCTGATCTTGCTCATCATGTTGGGCATATCTATGAGTCTTCATGTATTAACTCCTCAATACTGCCAAGTACACAATTCACCTGAAGGGAGCTACTTACTGTTTCCCCCAGGAAATAGTGACCAATATTTCCCCCCAGTACCTAACTAGACCTGTGTCCTGGGGAAGTGGAAGATGGCATTAATGGTGACAGGGTGAAGACTACAACAGACTAGAAGATGCAGAACCCCAAGAAGCATGCACTAAACAGAAGCAATGAGGAAGCAAACTAGTGGTCTTGGAGAGTCTTCTGCAAAAAACTTTACCTGATGATAGCTTATTATCTGCTCCTTAAGCTAAGAAGGATATCCAGAAAACAGTAGAAAATTATAGATGCCTGAGAAATGAGCCAAAACATGACTGCTTAAAATGAGGAGCCAGATTACATGACCTCCCTGGAAACAGGTCAAGACCACGCCTTGGACTCCAAGGACGACCAAGTACTCACTTCCTAGTGACATGGTATTCTGGGGACAGGACAGAATTCTAAAGCCTGTCAATAGCACTTCCTCAAAACAACCAGAGACTTCTAAACAAACAGTGGCACATCTAACCATCCTTCACAACTGTTGTCATATTACTGTCCACAGAGTATAGAGTACTTCTGACATATGGGGATAAAACTCAGAACACTGCACATGCTAACAAGTGCTTTACCACTGAGATCCAGCACCATGTCTTATATCTTTTATTTAAGCTTATCCTTGCTCCCATCCCTGCCATTGAAAAGCGGTTGATACTTTACCCATTCCAAACAAATGGAGCCTTAAAATATCAAGATACCAAGACTGCTTTTGAATCCCCAGGCTTTTAGTAAGGAAATTGTTGTCTGATAGGAAGGAAGAAGGAAGATCATGGAAGGAGGGACAGGTATGATACAGTTGAGAGGTTCAGGAGAAGTAATCACATTGGTGTATCATTCAGGTAGAATGGTGCCTCAATTGTGATCATCATCACAGAGGAAGACCTCCTTTAAGATACTTCAGAAGCTGCTGAGGTCCTAGTTTCCTCCTTCTAGTTTGTGGGGCTAAGATTGCATAATACTAGTAAAATCACTTCCTCCATAACTGGAAGTTTCTGTCAGAAGGGGCATTAGGTTCTCCAGCAGTACTTGAACTTCACTGGGTGGAGGAGGAAACAAAATTTAATTCCTGTTTTCCCTTTTAAAAAGGAAGGTCAGAAGGACATTTGCAGAAACCTGAAGAACTGTCTCAGGATTTGAATAAGTAATGGATGTATATAAATGACTTTGTTGTCACTGAGACAAAGTACCTGAAACCTAACTAAAAGAGGGAGAGATTTATTTTGGCTCATGGTTTTTAGATTTCATCAAGCAGTTCCAAGGTGGAAAGGCCATGGTGGGAGGGTCTACAGGGGAACTGTTCATTCCAAGGTAGCAGAAAGAAGGGAGGAGCCAGGTAAGAATATACCCACTCTAGGTCACACCCCCAGTAGCCTACCTCCAATGAGGCCTCACCTCCTAATAGTACATTCA
Source organism: Dasyprocta punctata (assembly GCA_004363535.1). Lineage (NCBI taxonomy): Eukaryota > Metazoa > Chordata > Mammalia > Rodentia > Dasyproctidae > Dasyprocta > Dasyprocta punctata. The sequence goes on along the minus strand of RJWM01005764.1, from coordinate 79,455 downwards.
GCTACTGTGCTTATCAATGAATGAATCCACTGATGAATATAGCACTAAACCCGACTCATAATCCAGTCACCTTCCACAAACACATGTGCCTTTGGGGGAACATTTTAGATCTGAACTATAATAGGAGGTAACAGAGGAGATAATACAAAAGTGATCCTTTTAATGTGGGAAGGAATATCAGAAGAGAAAGGACATAGGGCTCATTGAATCTCCTTTACCTATAATCCTACTATAATAGTTGCCTTGTGCCTAATTAAGTGTGAAAGCACAAAGAAGGACTAGGGGGTTTAGCTCTTTCCCAGGAGCAAGGAGGTTAAGCTATTGAAGTACAGAATATTAAGTAAGAATTTGACAATGGATAAAAGAGCTAGAAAAAAGATAGAAAAGACTGAACAGATTAAGGAATCATGGGAGACATACTGCTACGGTACCAGCAAAACAATGGGTGGGTAGAAAGGTAAGGCTAGAATTCTAGTCAAGAGATGTTCTGGGCCTTTTGCATCTCCCTGTCCTCATTGGTCATCCTGAGATAAATATTCAGTGAAGAGAAAAACCCCCCTCTACCCTAGCTCTGTGAGTTATTTCAAGAGTTAATAATAAAAAGGACCCATTTTCATTCCAGGTGGTTCTGCATCCATTGTCAGTGTGCTCTTGCCACTGATATTTTCTAGTAGTAACATGTTATTCAACAGTTTGGAAACTATTAGCCACATAACCTGAGATGAGAGACTGGCAAGAGGGCACAAGAACACACACAATGCACAATGCAAATACTGCTTCAGGCTTTAATATAGGGCCTCTCCCACTATACTCATTCTTCTATCCCACATCCATGCCCCTACTCAAATCTTCAGTCCCCTATGCCCAAAAGCTCCTTTATTTCTGTACTTGTATAATTTTTTCCTTTCATTATATCTTGGCCTTGCCTTCTGGTTTCCTAAGCTTTCTGTGTGCACTTAGGCAAGTCTCTTCCATTATCTGAATAGAAGTTTACTCACTTGGAGCCTAAAATTAACAATCTACATCATGCCTATTGAATATCAATAATGAGACTTGAGTTCAACACAAGAAATATTAATACCTATCATTAGTGTGTCAGGTATCAGGGTTGTAGAAATTAAACACTTTCCTTGCCCTCAGGAAGTTCACAATTGGAAGTTGAAGTGAAAGAGCATCAAAATGGCAGAATAGGGTAGAAATTGAACTGGTAAGGTTTCTGGGGCTTCAGACATTTTTAGAAATTGATACAAGACAGTGAGTAGAAGCTACCACTAGGAAGATTTCTTCTGCGCTTCCTGATTGCCAGGCAACTTCAAAGCAGGTTCCTTTTGGTCTAAGCCCTCTTATTGCTGAGGGGAGAAATGCGAGGAGAGGAAGCACCTATAGGTAGTATCTGAGATGCACTATTTAAGTGCCTGAGCACTGGCCTGTCCAATTTGGGATCTGGAAAGTTAAGCCTTGAGCACACCACGGTAAGGCATGCTTTGTAGAGAAGAAAAATAGTGGAGTGGAAGAGAGAGAGCCCTGAGCTAAGGATGTATAAATCTAGGTGCCAGACCTAGCACTGTACCTTAAGCAGTATAACTATCTCTGGGCTTCAAGGCCCATCTGTATTATCAAGAGAGAGGGCAGGTTGAGCTCATGTTTTTAGACTGTGCTCTCAGAACCCTGGCATTCTTCAGAGGTACCCTAGACAGAGAGACAGGGGTTATAAGGAGAAAATCAGGTGGCTGTCTGGATTAGAGGTCTTCGATTTTAATAGCTCTGCTTTCAGTTGCTTTACTAGGCATCCATGTGTGATGTCAATGAAAGAAATTCGAGGCTGTACTGTACAAGTTGGAAGTATTGTGTTATGAATGACTTATGATAATGCTTTGTTTCGGCTCTACTGCACTATAACTGTCTTCAAACTTGTCACATTCTGTAACCATTCCAGACCTTGATGGCTATGATTCCCTCCTCACCATGGGGAATGTTTGGCCTACGCATGTAGATGCCAACATTTCTACCACCCAGAATTCTATCACTATTTTTCTTCCACTGGGATATGTATTTGGGAAGATTTTGCCAAGGAGCCTGAATTTATTAAGTCAATTTCACACCTTTTCATTACTTATACTTGCTAATCAGAGCCTCTGGTCAGCATGAAATAACCTGTGCTTCTAAGCCCAAAAAGAATCAATATTTGAATGAAACTTGTGATGCAGACTTATTGTGGACAAATGTGCATTTTCTGCTTGTCTTACTGCATTACTGGAAATTATTCCCTCTCCTACCTCCCAACTAGTCTCTTAGAAGATCTGTGTTGGGATCCTCCAGGGAGAAAGAATTGGTTTCTAAGATCCTGTTCCTGCTGCACTATGCCTGGGAGTGTTAAGGGAACAATGAATTGGAGTTTGAGGATGACTTGATTGCTGCTAGCTTGGGAACAAATGCTGATAAAGGCTATATGGGGCTCAGGCAGGGTCTGCCTCCAACTTGTTTGGTGGGGAACAGCCAAGCCAATATGGCCTTGCCATTTCTTCTCAGCTGATTCTTGTTCCTTCCCACTCATTAATCTTGTCTGAATCTCCATTTGCAGTGCTAAGTACACAGCTTTGTAAGAGCTTCAGCATCAAGAGGATGAAGACAAAAAAGAAGCCGGGCTGGGGATACAGCTCAATGGCACAGTGCCTACCTAATAAGCATGAGGTCATGAGTTCAAGTACCATTACAAAAAAAAAAAAACTAGAAGCCCAGAAGGAGGCTGAAGTAGAGGCCTTGTCCATGCAGGCAAAGGCACAAGTTAGGCCCACCCAGAGGAAGATGAAGCAGGAGCAGCCAGAAAAGGCACAGACTAAATTTACCCAGGAGAAAGCCAGTGCAAAAGCCCAGTTTAGGGAAATTGAGGTCAAACTAACTGATGCAAAGGCCATGTTGGCTCAAGTACAGGTCAAGCTTACAAAGGCAGAGGTCCAGCCAGATATGGCAAAGGCCAAGGCAAAATTCAAGATGGCCCTGGCAGTAGCTCAACCAGTCAAGGTAAAGACAAAGTCACCTAAGGCAAAAGTCAAACTGGCTCTGTCACTCTCTGAATGGCCTGAGCTACAGGCCAGGTCACCAAATGCAAAGATCAAAATGGCCCTGGAACTGGTTGGACCATTTCAGATACAGGCAAGATCATGCAAGGCAAAAACCAAAAAAGCTCTGACACTGATTGAACGAGCTGAGACCCAAGACAAGGCAGTCAATATGAAAGCTGAACTCACTAAGGTATGACCTGAACAAACTTTAGTGTAGGCCAAAGCAGTTAAGAAGCAAGCCCAAGTACCTAAGGAGCAGCCTAAAGCACAGGACAAAGACGTTTTATAGTAAACTTTCTGTCGAATCCTGAGTTCCATTTATTATCATTCCTTGTGAAGTGAGTATAAGAATTACTTCTCCATGTTCCCCAATTCCAGGACTACCAGCCCCCTCTCGCTAAAGAGAAGGTCACCAAAAACGGATGTAAGGCAGCATAAGATGAGCTGTTAATTTTCTGCCAGTGCTGAAAACCTTAACTAAAATTCTATAACTACAATGAGAGAGAGGAGAGGAAGGAAACCTGCATGCTTGGAAAACCCCAGGCCTTAAATAGCCCTTGATCTCAGGAAAAACAACCTCATCTCCCTACTTCTGACCTCTGCTCTAACTCCTCAAACTTTTTTCCATTTCCATCCTCTTTAAGGTACCCTACCCATAGTCCTCCTACTAACCTAAGCCACGGTATAAAAAATTTCCATACTAAAGTTCAGAAAAGAGACCCTGTGTGGCCGGGAGATCTACTGATCAAAGATTGTCTTTAACAATTGCCAAACAATACAATGCAGGCATTCAATAAAAAAAAAAACACCCTGTATTATTGCCCAGTTTCCAGGGCACTCACTTGCTTCTTATGAAGATGGGAAAATTCCTTGACCCTCAATGAGATAGGGATTAGATAGAGATTTAAAGAAATGCATAGTGTTGTTTTCACATGACTGGTACAGTTATAACATTACATGCCAGCCTCCAAAGCTGCAAAAGTAATTTGAAAATATTATTTACATGACCCTTACTACCCAGGTTTCCCACAGTTTGGCTGAGCCTAAACATAAGAGTGTTACGAATCGTCCACAATCAATCCCACCCAAGATACAGATTTTACTTCATCTGATATTGGGAGGAGCACTCCGAAAAGCTAGGGTTAGACTACACATTGTTCTTTGGAGATCATTAAGTACACAGAGGAAATGGTATAATTCTGGAACTTCTGTCTGCTGGCAAAAAACAAAAAACCTCACTAGTTCCGGTTGAATGTGAGGATTGCAGGGACTGAAACGGAGCTAGAGTATCACGGACATCATCGTGATGTATCAGGCTCACCTCTCTAGACTCTTTTTGTGCCAGAGGATTACTAGCTTCCTAGCAGAGTTACACTTCTTCCAGAAGGATGAGGTTGGCCATTTTATCTTCCAGTGATTGAAACTGGAAATATGCATGACTAAAGAGTGAGCAAGGGAGAGAACAAGACTATGGCTTGAGTAGCTACTCTGAGTTAGAGGTTCTCCTCCAATAAAGTCCGTAGACCACAGTTATTTACAAAACACTTCCCACATATTTAAGAATCTAAGAATGCTACTTTTGTCTCAAGCAGCAATTGGCTTGTTGGCAAGCTACTTGCAGCTCATTCAGTTGCCCCAAGATATCACAGAAAAGGAAAAAGGCCAGAGTGGAATGGTAATGTGTGATGTCACATAACACATTCTAATTCTAGTGGCAGGACCTAGATGCCAATTGTCTAGATTCCAGACTACTAATCTAAAACTTTTTCTTAAAGAAAGGAACTAAACCTTGAGAGGTTGACATAGCATAGTGGGTTGTCATATTCTCCTGAACCACTTTACCTCTATTCAAATCTTTTTGCCATTTTGAGTTTGACCAAAACATTTACTTTGTCTGTTTCCTTAACTTGTAATGAGAATATCTACCATCCAGGATTGTCACAAGAATTAAATGAGTTAATATATTTAGGGGCTATGAAAAAAGCCAAACACAGTGTAGCCATGCTGACGCATTAGGTAGGATTTGCTGGTCAAATAGGAACATGTGGAATAAACATAATAAGTTGGGAGGTAGCTGAAGATTCAACATAATCACAAAGGTGCTATGTGATCTTGAGTAGGCTACTACATTTCTCTGTGCATCTGCTCTACCTGTAAAGTGGGAATAATTACTGGTAAGAAATAGTAGTGAGGTGCTGTATATGACAGCACTTTGGAAAATACAATGGAGTACACAAGGGTGAGGTGTGAAATGACTGCATTTCATGGAGTGATTGAAAGTGAGTGTCTTAGTCACCTTTCTCATCATTGTAACAAAATGCCCAACACCCACATCTTGAAGGAGGAGAGTTTTATTTTGGTTCACACTTTGGTTCATGATTGGCTGACTCCAAGGCAGAAGGATATAGTAGAAGTGCCTGGGCAAAAAAAATGTTTACTCACAATGTGGTGACCAGGAAGCAGAGAAGAAAGGGAAGAGCTGATCATGCTCCAGGGACCTGCCTCTAACCAGGTCCCATCTCCTAGCAACACACTTGGCTAATAAACTTTTTTGTTGTTGTTTTAGAGGCATAGGCAGATTTATTGGGCAGAGTTAGAAAGTGAGGGAGAACAGGCAAAGGATTCCAGTTTCAGTAACCAGAGGAGACTCACTCTGATGCAGGGATTCAGACTGGCTGGCTTACAAAGCATGAAGTCAGTTTTTATGAATTAGCTGACGTGAGGCATAGTTGGATTAATCATCTCAGGCCTGATTTTGTAGCACTGGAGGAGTCCTTAAGGTTTGAGGAAAAACTTTCTTCTTGTGAGATGACTGTTCTTGTGTGTATGGGGAGGTGCCTCAGTTTCTATTGTGGGGTAAGTACTCCTACTTGGAGGAAGTGCTGTCATCATGGGTTGATCTACAGGCTCTGTTTTTCTTGGAATTGAAGATGATCACAGGTTTAGGACAATGGTTGAAGACTTTTAAGAGTCCTCTAGAGGATCTGGAACTGAGCATTGTAAAAACCTGGCAAATCATTGCCTTTAATAACCCTGAAAATTCCTTCATTTACTCTTATCTCAATGTACTTGGTCTCAAAGTGGGGGTGGACTAGGCAAGGTAAATATAGGGGTGATAAACATAGGCATTCCTTAAGTCATTAACATGCCTACATGTAGAGCTCCAACACAAAGTTTGAACAGGGATCCAACACAATGTTTAAAGATTATAAAAGAGAAAAAGAAATGGAAAAATATATTTTGTCTCCTTTCTACTTCACTTTATTGCTTCTACCTAAATTCCATTATTTTACACTTTATTTTTCTTTTAAATAGGGTATCACTCGAGAAGGCAACTAGCCATCCTTCCTGGTGAGTGGTGAGAGCAGCTCCAGGAAGAGAAAGATCCCTGCCTCCCGTGAGTCTACTGGCGCACGGGTTGAGAATCTACAACTCCCCCACCCCCAAGCAACCTGCTGGTTCAGAGGACCAGCTAAGTTAATAGCAACTAAGGTACATAAAGCAACTAAATGATTGTATTGTTTGGTTGATTTTGCAGGCCTGGGGCCAGCAGTCTGAGCATGTCTTGGGAGGATGACAGTATGCAATGTAGCAAATATGGGGGATTCCCTCCTATCTTGTCTTTGAGGTCCAATATTGTTCTGTTTTGCTTTATTCTGATTAATTGTTTTGCTTTATTCAATATTCTGTTTTGATTGGTTTTATTCTGTTTTGTTTTTGGTTTGATTTTACTATACCTGATGGAATGGTCAACAAGATAACAAGATATACTACAGTAGCTATTGTTTTCCTAGTATCCTGCTTTGAAGTTCTGTACCAGTTCTACTGTTTGTTTTGATTGACTTTATTCTATTATGTTTTGGTGGATTTTACTATCTTTAAAATAAAATTAATTTTTAAAAAATTTGGCATGACTCATATTCTTAGAAATATAACTGTCCTGCAAAATATTCAAATTATGTGGCAAACCTGTGATCTAAGAATTATACTCATCCAATTGTGTGAATCTTTATCAAGCTAATTATCATGAACACAGATTAAAAGCCAGAGTAACAAACAAAAAAAAACCATTAAAAACACATAAGAATATGATACTAAATCAAGGAACACTTTTACATATTTTGTCCATGTTGAATTATAATAGTATATTTTCTTTTTTTCCTATTGTTGGTCTTTTACTTTGTACTTTATGTGTTGAGCTTCTCATATAAAAGAAATCATGCAATATTCAAACTTCTGTGTCTTATTTACTTCCCTTAACATTATGATCTCAAGATGCATCCATATACCTAAAAATGACTCTAGTTTATCCTTCTTTATGACACAGTAGTACTCCATGGTCTATAAATACCACATTTTATTTATTCATATGTTGATGAACATATAGGCTGCTTTCAAGATTTAGCTGTTATAAATTGCGATGCCATAAATAAGGGTATGTATACATCACTGTGATATAATGCCTTAGTCCATGAAGCTATTTAGAAGGGGAAAAACTGGGTAAAATGGAACTTTTAGTTTTAGTTTTTGATTACTCTCAGTACTGATTTTCATGGTGGTTGTACCAGTTTACACTCCCTTCAATAATGAAAAAGTCTTCCTTTTTCCCCATAGCCTCTCCAGCATTTTCATTGGTTGTTTTGATGACAGTTATTATTTCTGGAGTAAGATATGATCTCTGTTGCTTTAATTTGCATTTCATGAGTGGTCAGTGATGGTGAACCTTTTGTCATGTATTGACCTTTGTACTTATTCATCCAAGAAGTGTCTCTTCATTTCAGATGCCCATTTTTGATTGAGTCTTTAAATTTGGGTGGTCTAATTTTTTTTAGTTATTTATATATTCTACACATCAGTCCTTTGTCTGATGAGTAACTTGCAAAATATTTTCCCATTCTGAAGGTTTTTGTTTCACTCTTGGTGGTTTACTTTGCTGTGCAGAAGTTTTTTAACTTGATGTGATCCTCTTTGTTGATTCTTAGTACTATTCTTGTTCAACCAGGTTTCTTTTCAAAAAACTTTGCCTATGGTTGTGTCCTTGTGTTTTACCTATTTTGTCTCCTAGTACATTAATTATTTTTTAAAATATTTAGATGTTTGATCCATTTTGATTTTAGTTTAGTGCATGGTGAGAGATAATGGGTCTAGGTTCAATCTATGGCATGTGGATAACCAGTTTTCCCAGTGCCAGTTGTTAAAGAGGTTATCTTTCTTCTAGTGAAAAGATTTGGTTCTTTTTACTCATCTAATTGCTCTGGCTAATATTTTGAGAACTATATTGAACAAGAGTGATGATGGTGGACAGCCTTCTCTTGTTCCTGATTTTAGAAAGAAAGCCTTTAATTTTCTCCATTTATTATGATGTTGATCATTGATTGGTCATAGATAGTTTTCATCAAATTGAGATAAAGACCTTCTATACCTAGTTTCTCCAAGGTTGTTACCATGAATGGAGGTTGGATTTTGTCAAATGCTTTTTCTGCATCTATTGAGATGATCATGTGATTTTTGTCCCAGTTTCTGTTTATGTGGTGTATTATTTATTCATTTGTATATGCCGAATCATCCTTGCATCCCTGGAATGAGTCGGACTTGGTCCCGATGTATGGTATTTTTGATTTGCTCCATTCTGTTTGACAGTATCTTATTGAGGATTTTTGTATCTATGTTCACTGAAGATATTGACTTGTAGTTCTCTTCTTTGGTACGGTCCTTTTCTGGTTTTGGTATCAGGGTAATTCTTGCTTCCAGGAATGACTTTGGGAGTACTGCTTTCCTTTTGATTTCATTAGAGTTTGTTCAGCTTTGGTAGTTCACATGTATCTAAGAATCTACTCATTTCTTCTGAATTTTTCATTTTATTACAGTACAGGTTTTCAAAGTAATTGTTGATAATCTTTTGGGTTTCAGCAGAATCTGTTGATTTCATCTTTTTCATTTTTAACTACATGGATTTGAGTCTTTTCTTTCCTTGTGCTGGCAAGATTGGCTAAGGTTTTTGTTTATTTTGTTTATTCTTTCAAAGAACTAACACTTCGATTCATTGTATTGCTTTTATAGTTTCAACTTCATTCATTTCTGCTCTGATTTTTATAATTTCTTTCTTTCTTGGATTTGGATTGTTCTCATTTTTTCTAGGACCCTGAGGTGTATCATTAGGTTATTTACTTGAGTTTGCTGTTTTTCTTTTTTTTATTTTAAAGATAGTAAAATCCAACAAAACATAACAGAATGAAGTCAATCAAAACAAAGCAGTAGAACTGGTACAGAACTTCTAGGAAAGATACTATGAAAACAATAGTTACTATAGTATATCTTGTTATTTTCAGAATAGTTGAACTTTCCAACAGGTATAGTAAAATCAAACCAAACAAAAAAAATTAAACCAATGAAAACAGAGTATAAAATAAGGCCAAAAAAATCAATCAGAAAAAGGCAAAACAACGAGCACAATATTGGGCCTCGAAGACAAGACAGAAGAGAGTCCCCCATTTTTGCTACATTGCGCACTGTCATCTTCCAAAGAGATGCTCAGGCTGCCAGCCCCAGGCCTACAAAATGAACAAAACGATACTAGCATTTGGTTGCTTTATGTACCTTAGTTGCTATCAATGTAGCCAGACCTCCGAATGAGCAGGTTGCTTTATGGCCGGGGAGGTGGGGAGAGCTTTGTCCTTGATTCTTAGCCTGCACACCGGTAGATGTACAGGGGCGGGGAGGGGGGCGCACAGGTTTCTCTTCCTGGGGTCCACACCGCTCACACAAGCCCCCGGAAAGCTGTCGTACTTGTGTCCTGGTTGGAGGTGCTCAGGCCTGTCTGGGTGGGCTCCCAAGAAGCCCATTTCTTTCTCCTCCTGGGGTCCACACCACTCGCACAGGCCCTGGGAAGGCTGTCTTACTTGTGTCCTGGTTGGAGGCGCTCAGGCCTGGCTGGGTGGGATCCCAAGAAGCCCATTTCTTTGCTTGCTCTCTTTTTCTGATGTGGGAATTCACTGCTATAAACTTGCCTCCTAGAATGGCTTTCATAGTCCTCTGACTTCCTAGACAGAAAGGTAGAGCCCTCATAGGGACTTCCCCTAGAAACTCCCAAGAGATCAGGGTAGAGCCCCCTGAGGGACTTTCTTAGCTACTTGAGCCCAGGAGATCAGGTAGAGCCCTCTCTGGGTCTCTCTTAGAAACAGAAAATTTAAAAAATGAGGGTCAAGCCCTCTGGAGGTCTCCCTTAGATCAGGTTGTAACCCACCTGGCAGTTCCCATAGCTATCTGAGAAACAATATATATACTTGCATTTATCCCAGTCAATACTCTGGTACTGTTTAAGGGAGTGGTGATAGAAACTTGTTTATTAAAAAATAAATAAACTTGTCAGGAGGCTGAGGCAGGAGAATCATTGAGTTCAAGACCAGCCTGGGTTACAAAGTGAGCTCAAGGCCAGCCTGAACTACATAGAGAGGCCTTGTCTCAAAAAGACAAAATAAATGCATAATTAAAAAAAATTTAAACCTTAAAAAGTTCTAAATACAAAAATGGCTGTACTTTTGCATACTCACAGGCACTTGAGTTGACCTTGTTATCAACTGTTCCATTGTTCTGCTCAGGCCATCAGATACATGTTTCTAAATTACCTGAATTTCTGTTAGAGAAAATAAACAGGGAGGGGATCTGGCCCAAATCAGAAGAGGAGAAAAGGTCCATATGTTCCCTAAAATCAGAGGCTTAACTCTTATCTACAAGGGTGACATTTTCTGATGGCCATGAGAACAGTTAAACAAAGAAAATGGCAAACAAACATGATGGAATCATGTGACTGATTGATGTGACAAACTAAACTGGCTCACAAAGATAGGAGAATCCATGTAGAAGACCCACTAGATGAACCAAAATGGCCAACAAACATGGCAGACCCAGGGGACTAAGTCACAGCATGAACTGAAATGGTCACCAGTTGTGGCAGACACATATGATTAACTCATATGAGAAAACAAAATGGCTGTAAACATGGCAGAAAAGTGGACTGGGATGAAACAGGGTCCTGAAAAAGTGACTCACCAAATACACCCAAGATAAAAGGCCACTGGGGGGAAAAAGAGATAAGTGTTTTCGCACAAAAAGGTGTAAATTGTGGCAGGTGGCTACTCAAGCAGGAGATCAAGTTACCAGTAGTTATTTTGCTCAGAAGATTGAGAAAGTTGAGCAAAGTATTGCAGAGAACAGAAACGTGAGGACAAAAAGCCATATTGAACTCTAGGTCACACATAGAAACTGCACGATTTGCAAAAACGCAATTGAGTCCAGCAGAGCCTAAAATGCTCCCTTTTGCAATTCAGTCAGGGCCAAGCTTGCACTCACATTGAGTGACCAAAATGGAAAAAAGAAAGAAAAGAGGAGCTAAACTCAAGGTGAATCTTTGGGCCTCCCACTGCCTGGTAAAACACAGAGACCATGTGTTTCCTCTCTTCCATCCCACATGGTGGGACACATAAGGAAACTGTTCCTTGAACCATGAGAACACTTCCTAAGTTCCCTAGCTTCTATTAATATTTACCACCCTCTAGTTCCATGCTTCTCTCCAGTAACCAAAAATGATTTAAGCCTTCCAATGGATGAAAGCCTGTTCTAAGAGAGAAAGGATGAGAAAGGGATTGGACCTTTCCCAGAGTAGAAAGGGAAAGAAAACCTTCTCAGCTGTAGGTTTTAGAGAGAGAGAAATGAAACTTTGCCCAAAGGCCTCACCTCCTGGGTAGTTTGTCAAGATATGTTACCAGGTCCTGGGGTGCTGGGTTCTCTTTCTAGAGGTGTTTGCTAGGTTCTTTGTGTCCTGAACAAAGAACTGGTCAAGACAACCACAAAAAATGGGGAAGTTTTATATTTATTAACAGTAGAAAAATAAACATGTTCTGCAGAATGAGTTCGGGCCAACTAAAAGTAGGAAAAGTACAGTATCCAGTGTAGGGTCTACAGGGTGAGAGCACACCACTGTGAAAGAAAGAGCACAGTGGTCAAGAGTTCAAAAGTGGCCATCTTTTCTATCTCCACTCCTCAGAATGACATAATATCTAGGCCATGCTATAAAAAACTTGTTCAAATTATCATAATAAAAATTGAAGATAGTACTCTCTGGTTCTAACTGCAAGTCTTTAAGAAATGTTCTGTGCATGTGTCCTGGAGCCCTGTGATCCACAGGTCATCCCCACTATCACAGCCAGTTTGCCACACCCTAATCTCCTTCCTCAGAATGATGGTTCTCTGATTCGATAGGATAATGGTGGTATCATTTAATGAGGTGAATTAGATGGAAAGGAAAAACTTAGGCAAAATGTCAAGAGTTCTGTTTTGACTGACTCAGTCCTTAAGAATTCTACTTGATATGAGGTGAAGGTGTCAAGAGAGTAGCTAGATGCCCAAATTAACCTAAAGAAAGTTATGAACTAGAGAGATAAATATGGGAGTCAAGAGTACATAGGCAGTAATTAATTTGAACTGGATGAGGTCACCTGTGCCATGCAGAAAACTTGAGACCAACCCAGATAGGAGAAGCTGAGCAAAGAAAGTGAGAGGAAGGTAGGGTTTTCTACAAGATGACTGGCAGCAGGAAGTAGAAATCAGATTGGTGATCTAGTGGGGAAGACACTCACTAGAGGCAACAGTACAGAAGCAGAGGATTTTACTAATAGATTTTGCATATAGAAAGCAATTTAGGGTGCAGAATGGAAAGCAAGAGGACAGAACACAGAGATTTAGGCACAGAAAAAGAAGGTCAGAGAAAGATGTACAGGTTCTTATTCAAAGAAAATGAGAGAATATTGGTGCCACCAAATGAGAGAGGAATATAAGTGGATAAAAAGTGGCATGAGAATAAAGAGAATGTATGTGCTACTTTGAGCTTACAGCTCAGGAAACATGCAAATCTTGCCTCTGTCACTGCAAGGAATGTGGTGTTGGGCAAGTTACTTATCTTCTCTATGCCTTAATTTCCTTATCTGTAATAACAGCCTAGGTATTAGAGACATTGTGAAGGTAACACAATGCAATAATTATAAAACATGCTGAGCAGTGTCTGGCAAAGAATAAGTATCCAGTAAACATTAATTATAATTACTTAAAAAGGTATGTGGGCATGAGCAACTCTGGAATATTAAAGGGCTTTCCAGGGTATACTATGCCAGGAATGTCAAAACTGCTAGAGTGAGACAGATGATGATGATGGACAGTAGAAGATAAAACAAGTCAAATTGTAAAGTACCATGAATACACATAGGATTAGGAAATTTGGATTCTCTGCAATGAAGAGCCAGAGTAACTTGCTTGGCTTTGTATCATATACTGTTTCAGGTACAGTGGAGGAGAAACAGTTAAGGCAGGTTTAGACTAAAAGAGAACAAAGGCCCCAATAAGGGTGCCTCTAGAAAGAAGAGCCAGAGTAACTTGCTTGGCTTTGTATCATATACTGTTTCAGGTACAGTGGAGGAGAAACAGTTAAGGCAGGTTTAGACTAAAAGAGAACAAAGGCCCCAATAAGGGTGCCTCTAGAAAGAAGAGGGAACAAATGTTCTTAGCAACTGGAGCCTTCCATTTCAGTTATATAGAATCTAGAAGTAGTATAGCCTGTTGCCTTTGGATCTTGACTGAAAGCTCCAAGAGCCATCACTTGTGCAGATGTATGTAAAAGGCAGTTGTGGTGGTAGGGAATCTTTAGTTTTAAAAAAAGGTTAGGAGCAAAGCAGCTGTTACAGCAAGGATGCTCCATGGTAGACTATATACAGGTCTGGGGCAGAGGGAGAAGATTAAGGACAAGTTCTACTTCTGTGACTATAAATAAGTCCATTTGATTCTTGGGCCTATTTTGCTACACGGGAAGGAAGCATTGGATCCAGAGTCTCTGGGGTCCTTTCCTGCCCATGTGTTATAATTAAATTTGGAAATTATGCAAAGGAGCACCAATTCTAAGGTGAAAGTAACCTTGAAAAGATAAGGAAGGCCTAACTCAGGCCTTGAAGACTCAGGGAAAAGTTAGGAAGCAAGTTCTAGGTACATATCTGCCTGATGGCTGTTGACCTTAGACAAGTAACTGAGCTCTCTGGAACTCCATCCATACCACTGTTGGTCTACTCTAGACCTTTACAACAGTGGCTCTCTAAGTGCATTTTTTGAACCACCTGTAGCCTCAGAAACCATTAAGAACTTGTTAGAAATGCAAATATTCAGGATCCACTTCTGACCTACTCTGGGGTGGAACCCAAGAATCTGTTTTAAAATCAACAGGTGATTCTGATACATACTAAAATTTGACAACCATAGTTCTAGATATTTTCAAACTTTTTTCACTGAAGGAATTCTTTTTTAAGAGAAAGACTACATGAATGTAAAAAGGATATTATTAGAGAAGAGGAAGAGAATGAAGGATAAGGAGTAGGGAAAGGGAACGGGGTAGATAAGATCAAATTATGCTATTTGTGTGAATTAATATGCCATAATAAAACCTCTTATTCTGCATAATTAATATGCACTAATGAAAGAAAAAAGAAATAAAATCTAACTAGAAAAAATTAAAAATAATTTATAATATGCATATAATTTAATTAATTTTACTGATTTATACCATGCATAACACAAATATTTCCACAACACTAGGAAGTTTTCTTATGCTCTTCTTTGTAGAAAGTCAATTTCTCTTGCTTTAGCTTCAAGTAATCATGACTGCTCTAAACTTCATTTAAATGGAATTATATAGTATGTTTTTGTTTCTTCCTTGTTTTATACCACAGGTCTGTGAGATTGACACATATTGTTTATACTAATAGTAGTCCACTTATGTCTATGGCTAGGCAGTATACCATTGTTTTGTACATTCTCTTGTCAATGGAAGTTTGGGTTGTTTCCAGATTGAAGCTACTACAAAAGGTATTACTATGTTATTTGTTGGACATAAGCCCTCATTGCTCATGGATATACATTCAGGAACTTCTCCACTCCTTATTTTTGAAATTAAAAGTTTTATTTTGAGATCATTATAGATTCACTTGCAATATATTATAAGAAAAAACAGAGATTCCATGTACTGTTTACTCAGGTTATGTTCCCCCAAGTGTTAAAATGCTGTAAATTATCCTTCAATGTCACAGCCAAAATATCCAAACACTGAAGACACAGAATATCACAAGATACTTCTCTTATAGCCACACGTAATTTTCAAACATGCTCCACCCTCTACCATGTTTAACTGCTGGTAACTATTAGTCTGTTTTCTTCTTTTTTTTTTCTTTTTGTACCAGGAATCAAATTCAGGACCTTGTGCTTGCCAGGCAGGGGCTTGTGCCACTGTTCTTCTTCATTTCTATAACATTGTCATTTCAAGAAGGGAGAATGTCAAGAAATGGTGAACAATTTGTAGTGGCTTAAAATGTCACAAATATCTTACCTTGTACCATGCTAGAGGTCATACAGTAGTTGAAAATGGGCTAAAATTGAGCTAAAGTTAAGGTGTTGTCAGGGCTGTATTTCTTTTTTTTTTATTTTATGAATAATAAAAGACAAGGCAGAAGAGAATCCCCCATACTTGCTACATTGCCCACTGTAAAGAGATGCTTGGGTTGCTGACCAGAGGCCTGGCCAAATCTACAAAACAAAAGTTGGTTGATGTTCCTTGGTTGCTATCAATCCAGCCAGACCTCCAAAACAGCAGGTTGCTCAAGGGGGGGGGGGGGGGGGAGTGTTGTCCCTGATTCCAAGCCCACACGCCAGTGCTGCTCAGGCTGGGTGGGGGCCCCTCGCGGGGCCCTTCTCGTTCTCCTCCAAGGTCCTGGGCTCAGGACCCCAGAAGGCAGTCCATATTGAGTCCTGATCGGTGCCTGCGCCGCTCAGGCCAGGCGGGGGCCCCTCGCGGGGCCCTTCTCGTTCTCCTCCAAGGTCCTGGGCTCAGGACCCCAGAAGGCAGTCCATATTGAGTCCTGATCAGTGCCTGCACCACTCGGGCCGGGCGGGGGCCCCTCGCGGGGTCCTTCTCGTTCTCCAGGGCTGTATTTCTTGTGGAGGCACTAGGATAGAATCTGTTTCCTTGACTTTCTCAATTTGTAGAGGTTGCCTGCATTCTTCAGTTTGTGGCCTTTTTGTTTATCTTCAAAAACCATAGCACAACATCTTCAAGCCCCTCATGTTTTTTCCCTCTCACATCTTTTAAGAATCTTTATGGTTATATTGGGATCACCTGGATAATACAGCATCATCTCCCTATCTTAAAATTCTTAACTTAGTCACATTCCAAGTCATTTCTGCATGTAAAGTAACATACTCATAGGTTTCATGGATTGGAACATGGACATTTTTCAGGAGCTGTTATACTGCCTATCACATCCGTCTTCCTGGAAGAAGTTCACCTGTTTCCCCCCTTTTAAACAAACTATTTACATTCAGACAGTTCAACATATAAAAATAGACATCCATATTACAGACATTTCCTGTAATTGCGAAAGTGTGGACATAATGTTTTTTTCCCTTCTACGAAAGAAAAAATGACAGTGCTTACATTTGACCCCCACGCACTGGACTCTCTTCTGAATGAACAGAGGAAAAGGATTGATGAAAAGAAAACAAAAAAGATATCCCATGGTTGAGGTTGAGGTTGAGGTTAGAGGGAATCTAGTACCCTTTCACTCTCCAAGGCAACAATAGCAGGGACAATGAACAGCAGACATCCCTAATGCCTCCTACACTGATGTTCTATGGATCTGCAATTTTATCTGTAATATTAGAACTGATACTCTCAAACTGTCTTCTCTTCCAAGTATAAGTCTGTCCTCTCTCAGGAAGAACCATTGGAATCAACAAATATATTGATGCCAGAGTCCCCTTACTAGAGATTAAAATTTGATTGAGGATATCACGTGCACTTGGAATCTTTAAAGAATTTTTGGAGCAAATTTAGGAGCCACTCACTGTCATAAAGAGTTACTATGAAAATGTAAAGTAAATGTGATAAATTACTTTTCCTTGTGTTATGGTTTGTGTTTGGATGTCCCCCAAAAGCCTCATGCAGTCACGGGGGGATGATTTTCAGAGGTGGCTGAATCTAAAGTTTGTGACTGATTCATTGTCTAGTGCTGGGATTGGGAGTGTGAGTGCTACACCTGCCCTAGGGTGGGTAGCCCACATACAAGGGAAAAAAAGATGCTTGCTCCTCTCTTGTTGTTTTTGGTATCTTCCATCATCATAAATGGTTTCCCTTCTGCCACACCGCCCTGCCTTGGAGCCTGTCAATTATGGACTGAAACCTCTACAAACTGTGAGCTGAATAAACCTTTCCTCCTTTAACTTTAGGTGTTTTGTATTTTGTCTCAGCAATGTGAGAAAAATAACTAAGACACCTTGCAAATGTTGGCTTACCAAAAAGGGAACTGGTGAGACTGCCAGTTCTAGGACAGCTTAGAAGTTTTTCTAGGCCCAAGTTTCCTCATCCGCAAAACTAATATAACCATATGTTGGATACAGAGTTGATACATTCTATAAACTTAAGTATGGGGTAGCAGCAGTGGCAGGGGCAGTAAGTCAGCTGGCAGCACCCACCTCTCACCCCTGCTCCCAGCAGCATGAGACTCAGGATTTGAGCAGACTTGGGCTGCCTCCTCAGTGACAATTAGGCCAGTGAGTTGGCCAGCAGCACTGCCCCTGCCCTGTACTCAGCTGTAAGAGGGAAGAGAGCTGTGCCAGTGGAGTGGAAAGAAGAGGGTGTACAAGGGCCAGGAGGGGCCAACTGAACATGGGACTTGGAGCAGACTTGGGGTGCCGTTATTTCAAGGTCCCAGGGCAACTGGGCAAGTGACGCAGATGTATAGGGTAAGAAGTAGGTGGGATGCCAAGGGACATCCAGGGAGTTGCTGGATGAAGACTCTTGCCCCAACCCCCACATCTGGAGACCAAGATCAACTTAGACCCCAGCATTAATCCCACTGCAGGGTTACCCAGCACAGATTTGGGTTGTGACTTAACACACTACCTACCACAGAACTGCGGACACTAGAGGAATTCTTTTGTGGCTTGTTTGATAGTTTCTGTCTTTGTTTCTGTTTTGGTTTGGTTTTGGTTGTTTATGTTTCTGATTCTGTTGTTTGTTTTGTCTTTTTTCCCTTGCCTCAGCTACAGTTTTGGGGTTTTTTGTTTGTTTTTGTTTTTGTTTTCTTGCAGCACCGGGGATCAAACTCACAGCCTCACACCTGCCAGACAGGTGCTTAAGCCACTGAGCCAAACTCCCAGCCCTCAGCTACATTTTTTGATTTTTTCATGCAAGCGAACATTGTCTCCAGTATCTGTGGTTTGCTTTAATATTCTTTTGCTTACTCTTTCATTCTTTCTCTCCTGTCTTCTTCTTGAGTTTCTCAAAGCTAGGTTGATTATCCTTTGCCCTTCAACTTTGCTTATACTATATTTCTCTTTGTTTATTTCTCTATTTTCTCCCTGTCCCTCTTAAACCACTGCCTCAGAGTAAAATCACTCTAAGGGGAAACTCACTGCATACAAATTTTTGGTTTTTGTTGGATTTTGTCATGTAACTGTAGATCTTGCTCCTGCAGGTAAAGCTACCAAATTACCACCACACTCTGTGAATTTCTAGGCTGTACTGTTATTGTTAATTGTACTACAATAGCCAGTGTGTCATACCTATTGTAATCAGTTGCTCACCCTTTTATGACAACATAGATTGTTCAGGGTCATAATCATTACCACAGTTCAGTACCAAAGGACTGGATACTGGGCCAAAGAGATAGCAACTTCTCCTTCCTAATAAATTGTGAATGTAAGATCTTGGGATACAATCAAAGGCCAAGAGCAAGCAACACCTAGAAGATAACTCTGAGGAATAGTCATTTCCTAGGAAAGTCTCAATATTAGTGATAAAGTACCTACCATAAGTAATTTATGAGCATCAAACCAGAAAACAAATTAAGATTTAAAAAATAGAAAATGACAAGATACAGAAGCAAAATGCAACCTCAGACCTTCAGCCCACACAGGACAAATAAAGGGGACAATGATGAGACAAAGGAAATCAGAAGCCACTCACCTAACTTTCTAAAATGGTAAAAGAAGAAGTTAAAAAAAAATGGATGAATGAGTCTACAGAGAAATGCAGATAAGAAATAATCTCTCAGGTCAAAAAGGAGATGATGATCATAATAAAAGACTTGTTCAGTGAATCTAGAGTAGATACAGGAAGAAATAGAGGAGCTTAGGAAAATGGTGAAAACCATCAAAGCCCAAAAGAGGAAAGAGATGGAATCCATAAAAGAGATTCAAACAGGTATGTAGGAGATTAAAACTTGTATTGAAATTATACACAGACTAATGAACCAATGTGAAGACAGAGTATCAGATCTAAAAGAATTGTAATTAGCAATTATGAACTGAAAAATTTATTAAAAATAGTAAGGGACAACAAATCAATCCCAACAGCTCAAGATGATGCCACAAAGAATAACATGATTGATCAAAGGAAAAGCAGGAAACAGTGCAGACAACATTAAAAAAAAAAAACTTGTTCATAAAAGTAATGGCAGAAAATTTCCCAAGCATGGAAAAAAAGGATTTGACATACAGATAAGTGAAGCATATAGAACTCCAGTTAGTCATAATCAAAACAACAACAACAACTCTACACCAGGCATATAACTGTCAAGAGCCCAGAAATTCAACATAAGAACAGACTATTAAAAGCTACGAGAGAAAAGAAACAAATCATTTATAAAAGAAAGCACTTCAGAATCACAACAGACTTCTCAATACAAACCCTTAAATGAAGGAGAGCTTAGAGTGAAGTATCTCAAATCCTCAAAGAAAACAACCTCCAACCAAGGTTGATGTATCCTGCAAAACTATCTTTCAAAATCAATGGAGAGATTTACGGACTGTGGGAGGAGAGAACAAGGTCTCACCAAGAAGCAAATCCTCCCTGCGAACCAGAACCATGCTTGGGGCCCCTGCCAGAGTTGGGAAAGCCAGACCCAAGATTTTCCCTGTGAGTCAGGGCCATTTGCAGACTGTGGGGGGAGGTAACAAGGCCTCACCAAGAAGCAAACTCTCCCTGTGAACCAGTGCTATGTGTGGGCCAGTGGTGGCAGGGGAGCAGTCTGACCCCTGGCCCCTTCCAGTGCACGGGTCGGTAAACAAGAAGAGCTAATCCCCCCATGCCCCCATAAGCGACCAGCTGACCCAGAGAAACACAGGCTGCGATGATAGCTATTGAGGTGAGATGCAATTTGATGTCTGTGGTATTTTGGTATTTCACTGACCTTGCAGGTATAGGGGTAGTGGTCTGATCATCTATTTAGAGGATGGCAGTATACAGTGTGGCATCCTTCTGAGGGTGTTAGCCATTGTTTTTCCCCTATTGTCTTGTTTTGAAGTCCTGTATCATTTTCATTGTTTTGTTGAGTTGGGTTATGTTCTGTTTTGTTTTGTTTGATTTTGTTATACATGATGGCAAGAGCAGTTATTTCAAAGATAGCAAGGTATATTACGGTAGTCATTTTGGATTTACTATTGTCTTGTTTTGAAGTCCTTTATTGCATTGTTTTGTTTTTGTTGGTTCTGTTTTGCTCTGCTTGATTTTCACTATGGCTGAGGGTATCTGCAGCTATTTTGAGGACAGCAAGAGGCATTATGGTAACTATTGTTGATTTTGTATTGTTTTGCAGTCCTGCATCACTTACACTGGTTTGTTTTGATTGGTTTTATTGTGTTTTATTTGCCTTGGTTTTATCCTCTTTAAAATAAAAAAAAGAGGAAAAAAATTCAGTGGAGAAATAAAATACTTCCATGACAAAGAACAACTGAAGAAATTCTTGACCACCAAACCAGAACACCAAAATATTCTGAAGGATATTCTATAAAAAGAGAAGTCTACACTTCCATGAACACAAGTAGGAGGAATCCACCAGGCAAAGCAAGCAATAAAACAGAGGGGAAAGACAAACAACAGGAAAATGATATCACAAGTATAAGTCAATACAAGTTATAACCATCAATGTAAAGGGTCTCAATTCATCAATCAAAGGAAACAGACTGGCAGAATAGATCAAAAGCAAGATCCAACAATGTGCTACACACAAAAAACACATTTAACACAAAAAAAGTCACAAACTGACGGTCAAGGGATGGAAAAAAATACTTATGTGATAGGAACACA
The DNA here is from genome assembly GCA_004363535.1 of Dasyprocta punctata. NCBI lineage: Eukaryota > Metazoa > Chordata > Mammalia > Rodentia > Dasyproctidae > Dasyprocta > Dasyprocta punctata. Next base: position 58,218 of record RJWM01005764.1, on the reverse strand, counting down.
GAAAAAAAATGGGTAGCAATTGTATTTACAGACAAAGTGAACTTTAAGCCAAATCCAATCAAGAAAAACAAAGAAGGTCACTATACTTGTTAAGGGAAAACTTCAAGAGGACAAGATTACATTCATATATACATGTGCACAAAATATTGGTGCACCCAACTATACAAAACAAATATTAACAGACATGAAAGATCAAAGCAGCACTAATACAATTGTAATGGGGGACCACAATGCCCTATTGTCACAGACAGACAAATAAACTAGACAAAATAATCGAACAAATATCAAAACTAAACAAAACCTGTGAACAAATGGACTCTGCAGACCTACAGAGATCTGTGTTTTCTGACACTGTTTTACTAAACAATATCAGAATACACATTCCTCTAAGCTGCTCATGGGAAATTCTCCAAAATAGACCACATAGTAGCTCATAGAACATGCATAAATAAATGTAAAGAAACCGAAATTATCCCATGCATATATTATCAGACCATAGTGCAGTGAAATAGGAAATAAGTGCAAAAGGAAATCATAAAACTACATAAACACACAGAAGTTAAATAACACTACCCTGAACAACCAATGGGTCACACATGAAATTAAAGAAATTATACAGCTTCTAAAATTAAATGATAATGTCAATACAACAAAATGCAACTTATGGGATGAAATGAAAACACTCACATGAGAAAAATTTCTAGTGGTGAATACCCACATTAGTAAAACCGAGTGAGTACAAATAAATCATCTACTGTTGAACCTCAAACTTCTAGAAAAGGAGTAAGTCAAGCATAAAGCTTGTATAAGAGAGAGTATTAAAAAGATCAGAGGAAAATTAATGCAATGGAGACTAAGAAAACAATATGAAGAATCAATGAATCAAAGAGTTGGTTCTTTGAAAGAATAAATAATATTGGTAAGCCCAGAGCCAATCTTATCAAAAAATGAAAACCTCAAATTCATGCAAATAAAAATGAAAAGACCCTGCAGATACGCAAAGGATCATTAATACCTATTTTGAGAAATACACTCAAATAAGATAGAAAAGACAGGAAAAATGAACAGATTTGTAGATATATATGAATTACCAAAGTTGAATCAAGAAGTTATAAAAATTCTAAACAACCCAGTATCAGTCAATGAACATGCAATTAAAAACCTACCAACAATAGCAACAATAACAACAACAAAAGCCCAGGCCCTGACGGACTCACTGCTGAATTCTACACAAAAATTAGAGAGGATCTAATGCCATTAATCCTCAAATTAATTAATAAAATTGAAAGGGAACCAATATTCCCACAATCATTCCTGGAAGCAAGCATTACCCTGATACCAAAATCAGAGAAAGATCCAACCAAAAAAGACAACTACAGGCCATTCTCTCTAATGAGATGCAAATATCCTCAGTAAGATACTGGCAAACAGAATGCAGCAAATCATCAAGATTATACAGCATGACCAAGTAGGATTCATCTCAGAGATGCAGAGATAGTTCAGCATACACAAACCAAAACATGTAATACACTATATTAACAAAGGCAAGGACAAAAACTATAGGATCATCTCAATAGATGCAGAAAAGCATTTGACAAAGTTTAACACACATTTGTGATTTAAAAAAACTGCAGATAATTTGAATAGATGGTTTTTATCTCAATCTCATAAAAGTCACCTATGACAAACCAACAGCCATCATCATACTAAATGATAAAAAACTGAAAGCTTTCACTCTAAAGTCAAGAAGAAGACACAGATGTCCACTGTCTCTTATTCAATACTCTTTTGGAAATATTAGTGAGAGCAATTACACAAGAGAAAGAAATAAAAACAGTAAGAATAGGAAAGGAAGAAGTTAAATTACCATAATTTGCAGATGACACAATACTCTACATAGAAGACCCCAAAACCTCCACCAAAAGACTTCTAGATTTAATGACTAAATTCAGAAGCATAGCTGGATATAAAGTTAACACTCAAAAATCAATAGCATTCCTGTACTAAAATAACAAACTCACTGAGACAGAAATCAGGGAACTAGCACCTTTCATAGTAGCATCCAAAAAAAAAAATGAAATACCTAGGAATCAATCTAAAGAAGGAAGGCAAAGAACTTTACCTTGAAAACTACCTTACTCTGAAAAAGGACATCAAGGAGGTTATCAAACATGGAAAGATATCTCTTGTTCTTGGATAGGAAGACCCAATATACTAAAAATAGTCATACTCCCAAAACTGTTATACAGATTTAATGCAATTCTGATCAAAATACCAATAGCATACCTCATAGAACTAGAGAAAATTATACTAAAATTCATTTGGAACTAGAAGAGATCTAAAATAACAAAAAAAATTTTGTGCAACAAAGGCAAGGTAGGGGGCATCACAATTTCAGACTTGAAATTATACTACAAAGCTACCATGATAAAAACAGATGGTACTGGGGAGAAAAAAAAAAAAACAGACCTAAGAATCAACAGAACAGACTAGAAGATGCAGAGACAGCTGCAAACATACTCAGGCACCTTACCTTTGACAAAGGGGCAAAACACTTGCACTAAAAGAAATAGTCTCTTTAATAAATGGTGCTGAAAAAACTGGCTTTCCACATACTAAAGACTAAGACTAGACCCATGTTTCTTATCATGCACTAAACTAAAATCAAAATGGATCAAAGATCTAAATATTAAAACAGGAACACTAAATCTGCTCTAAGATAGACTAGGCAGAAGTCTTAAAAATATTGATGCAGGCAAAGACTTTATGAACAAAATCCTGATCACACAGGAAGTGTTACAGAATACGATGTCATCTCATTAAAAAGTCTTTTGCACAGCAAAGGAAATCATCAAGAGAGTGAAAAGACGACCCACAGAATGAGAAAAAAAATTTGCCAGCTGTTTCTCAGATAAAAGACTATATCTTGAATTTTGAAGAACTCAAACAGTTAAGACCCTCCCAAATTTAAAGACCCAATCCAAAAATGGGTATCTAAAATGAATATATACTTCTCAAATGAAGAAATACAAATGGCAAAAAAATTTATGAAAAAACTGTTCAATATCACTGGTCATATGAGGGATGCAATTTAAAACAACACTGAGATTCCATCTCACTCTAGAAGGAATGGGTATCATCAAGAAATCCACCAATAATAAATGCTGGTAGAGAAGTGCAGAAAAAGGAAACTGTTATGGTTTATATTCCTATGGCCTTGCCAAGCCTCATGTAATCACGGACAGGGCTGAGGCTGGCACTGGGATAGGTGGTGTGAGTGCAGCACCTGCCCAGGGGTAGAGCTGACATACAGTGTAAGGGCGGGAAAAAGGCGTGTCTTCCCTCTCTCTCTTGCCAGTTTGTGCCTTGCTGTTTGCAGTTGCCATGAATAGCTGCCCCATCAAGCAACCCTGCCTTGTAGCCAGGTGAATATGGACTGAAACCTCCTAGAACTGTAAGAAATAAACCTTTCCTTCCCTAATTTTGGGCATCAGGTATTCTGTCTCAGCAACGAGAGAAAAGTAACTAAGAACCCTTCTCCACTCTTGGTGGGAGTACAGACTGGTGCAACCACTGTGCAAGTTCATGTAAAGATTCCTTAAAAAAATAAAACTAGAGGTTCCATTTGACCCAGCTATTCCCATTCTTGGTGTTTTCCTGAAAGAACGAAAAGTATCACACAATAGCAATATATACACACCCATGTTTATATAGCAGCACAGTTTATAACAGCTAAATCTTAGAAATGGCTTAAATGCCCATCACTACATAGATAAAAATGTGCTTTTTTATACAATGGAGTACTACTCAGATATAAAGAAAGATTACCTTGAGACATTTTTTTAAGTAAATGGAAACACTTTGAGACCATACTCTCAAGTGAAATAAACCAAAAACACATGTGCAAAAATCACATTGTCTATTGTGAGGAAACAAAAGTGTAAATAAGGACTAAAATGTATAATAGATATTGTAAAATAGGAAGAAAATTTTCAGATAGGAAGAGGAACAAGGGAAGGGGAAAGGGGAAAGAAATGAAGGGAAAAGAAAAACAGGAAAAAATGGAAACAAAGCTTTTGTAAATAAGGAGGGGGAAAGGGGTTGAAGGGAAGGGAGGGGAAATCGGAAAAAAAGAAGCAGCAAGATACATCATATCCTGGTACAAATTCTCTATGATGAATTTGATCATTATATATATATCTAAAATATACCAATAAAATTAATTTTGAAAAAGTACAGCCCAATAGCTTTCGTACACATATACACTTTCCATCTTCACTTCACAATCCATTCCCCACTGCCTTCTGTAACAAGACCTAAGACAGTTTCCTTGTCATTTCCTGGCACTACAATAAGTAAAGATTTTAAGAGGTAAAACGAATCTGGAGGCCTTCCTAACAAGGAGGCAAGACAGGTGTTGATGCTTCAGGAGTTTGGAGACCAAAGCAAGTAACCCTGAGGTCCCAATGCCAAGTAATCGTATGAGCATCACATCTTCAATGCAGAGCCCATAATAACACTAGAAAAGTTGACTTGGAGCTGCAGAAAGGACACAGTGTATTAAGTCAGGAGTCCTATGGTTGGGTTATACTTTTTTGAGCTCAGTCCCTGTTGTTAAGATGGGGATAGTCATGTCTTTTCTTTCCACAGAATTTAAGTGAGAACTAAATGAGCGGAAGGATAGAAAGTTGGTCTATAAAATGGAAATTAAAGTGAAATATCTTACAGCCATCCACCCATACCACAAAGAAAGGTTGAGTCACAATGAAGTCTTTCTAAATTTTATTGGCACTGGAATAGAAAATGGGTTGAGCATAAACTCTCCAAAAACAATTTTTTAAAAACCCAAGAATACACCAAAAGACATGAATATAAAATCTAATCTTTCTCCCCAGCCTCCCAGGTGGAGGTTCACTGCCTTACTTAAAGCAGCTTAAATTGCCCCACAATTCCAGGGTTTAATTTAGCCAATATAGGGCATAAATGAGTGTCAAAATAATTTACAGCAATGCACACAACACTCCCCAAGTCTGGGGGGAGGGGTCCAGAGAGGCACTGGGCTGGGGCACTGCATTCCCTTGGGGAATGAATCTTGGGGAGAAAGCAAATAGGAACAATAAAACTAAATGCCAATTATTTAAGAATGGATTGTATGACCTACAGTAACAAGTAACATCAGTAATACTGAAAGCTTCTTACATTAAATTTCTGGCAAAATATCCTTTTATAATATAGTATATAATTCCCAGGTGTGGGGGTAGTAAAGGACATGAGGCCAGAATGATCCCGCCCCAAGACTAATATCTTCTAATTGTGTATTAGCAAGAAAGATAGAAATCACTATTGAGTTAGATATCACTAGAATATATAATACTGGTAGAAAAAGGGTATACTTGATGTGGAAAGGAGAAGGAAGAGGTTACTCCTGGGTTGAGGGCAAAGCATGGGTGTGCATAAGGGACCAGGCCAGAATCTCCAGCAGCTCTGTGCTATGTAGGACATGGGACCACATAATTTGTGACAAGACCTAGGTTAAACGTTTGTGAGAGGCATAGCCCAGGAACTACCCTTGGACAGGGGTGACATTAGGAACTATTGGGCACCCGAGAGGGTTAAGTAAACTGTAGGATCAGAGGCATGGGCTTCTTTACTATATGTACCTTCTTCTGTCCACTCCCTAATTGAGCCTACTGGCACCAAGATCTAGGGCTCACTATACTAAGGCCAAGTAGCTGTGAAGCAGGAGCTGCAGCCCAACTAGTTCTGATGGGGGATGTATCCTAGATTGGTAGGGAAAATACTGACACAAGGTGTGAACATTTATTTTGGCAAGAGCTGTATATGAGGTTGGCTGAGCTTTTGGGTACTCATTCCTACTGTTCTAGCTAGAGGGGATTTAGGGATCGAAGGGGGCAGGGGCAGATCCAGAAAAAAAAACTAGGGACCTAGAATAATATGGTTTATCACTGCCCAAAGAACTGACTTGATTGATGAAGCTTAGTCTCCCATAAGCCATTGGGGCAGGGTCTTTTACCCATTCTTGCCTGAACAAAAGGGCCAAAGGCCTTGTAGGATGTGAAGTCTCTTGAAGGCACTGTCTTCCTACCCTACTCTAAGGAGAAACTGAGTTCCTGAACTCAGAGAAAAGGTGTATTAGAACTGAGTTTGTAGCAGACCACATCTGGGAGGTAGAAACAATAATGACTCTTTACTCTCCAAGCATTAGAAAGTCTCTAAAAGGAATGGGTTCTGGAAGGCCAAATTCTAGGTCGGTTGGCCCTTTCAGGGCCCTACCTCTTTTTTTAAACCCTGTAATCCAACCCTGAAAAAATCGTCTAACGTGGAAGAGGAAGGCAATGGTGGTATAAGAAAGTAGGGATAACTTTTGACCTACTCTACAGTGAACTCTCATTGGGCAGCAGTTAAGTATGGTTGTTTTTGCCTAATCAAATGGAAAGTGCCCCTGAGTTGGGGAAGATAGAGTAAATGCGTTAGAGAGGGGAAAAGGGATCTCTTTGGCACCATGGTGGGCCATTTTTCTGCCCAAGGAATTGAGCAGGGCTGATGGGCTAGGTTTGGTCCCATGGTGGCACTGAATGCTTGGCATGACTCCAGAGCTGCTCTAGTTAGTGGCTCCAGCACAGTGTGAGTTAGAGAAGGGTATGGGGAGTATAAGGAAGAATAAAAGAGAGGTCCCTAGAGGCTGGGTGTCCATTACATGATTACATGGACTCAAACTCATCAATGCGCTGCTTGGTGTTGCCCTGCCGGATCTGACGCAGGGTCTTGTATTTATCTCGGCCCAGTCGCATGTTCTCAGCATGGATCATGTCATTGGCAGTCTTCTTGGATTCATCTCGGGCATTGGCCAGCTCTGAAGTGAGGGCCTGTGAAGATGCAAGGGGATGCAGGGATCAATAGCTTCCTTTCGTTTTAGCTGTACTTAATTTAATCATATTTCTCTTCTGTTCTTTTTTCTCCCTCTCTCTTTGATAAATCTATAGCTGTATCTGCACCTATGTCTATATCTATACCCATCAATCTATCTGTCCACGCACCATCTATCTGGAGGGACGCAAGGTGGAAAAGAGAAAAAAACCAGTCCTGTTAGGACTGCAGTGGGGCAAGAATTAAAAAACAAACAAACAAACAAACAAAAAACCATGCAAACCCAGCAGACTACTTGACAATGGGTATCCCTTGATAGTAGAATATATCAAAGGTTGATTTTTTTCTGAACAGGTGAATGAAGGGGGGCTGAAAGTGAGGCAGAGAGAAAATCCCTACAAGTAAACTAGTAAACTGGGATCTGATTAAAAAGTGAGAGGTGGCCCCTCTTTAAAGTTTCACTTGAAATAGGCTTAGACTTCCATGCAGTACCTGGACAGTCTCCTATAACTACTCCCCCATGGTGGCCTAGGAAATGTTATGGTCATAATCTTCTTGACCCTTTGCTGCTGCTTGGATACCTTCAGGTGCTTCTGCACTCGTTCATTCTTCTCTGCCTCAGTGGTACGTTCCTCCTCACTGCGGTCCTTGGCCATAGCATCAGCCTTCAGGTCAGCACTGGCCTCTGCCCCGTTCTCATCTTGTTCATCCTGCTCATTCTCTGCAGGCTCTGCCACATGAGGTGTGCTCATGGCAGTCTTCAACTCAGCACGGGTTTTCTCCAAGTCTTCCTGTACCATCTGTGCCTGTTCAGTGTCGGAAAAACAGACCAGCAGTTAGACCAAGTAACATGTGGAAATCTATGCATGCCTCGAATAGTCTGGCTGTATGCAGATACCAAATGAGCCAATTATTTCAGCTGCCTGATTCCTAGTATCCACAGTTATAAAACAGAAGCATTTATATCAACTTCCTCAGGGGTACTGGGGAATTTTTGGAAGTATTTGAGAAAGCACTGAGCATCTTCTTCCACCACGTCAGCTGTACAGAAAAGGTGGGAGGTAGAAAGAATCCAAACTTAAGGAAACAAAGGAGTTGAAATGTATGCATGTGGAACACCTTCCCACAGTATTTTGTTCTGGTGCTGTGTCTTACCTTCTGTTGCCACTCCACAGCCTCACTCTCCTTCTTCTGTCGGGCCATCTCTAACTGAGAGATCCGAGCTGTCAGCTCTGCCATTTCTGAAGCCTACAGATAAATCGGAAGCCTGTGAGGATGGGGCATTCTGGTCCTAAGGGCCCAGGTGCCTTCAACCCCAATTCCTCTGGAGAACCAGTTGGGAACTTGCTAGTTCACTTGTTTGCTGCACTGGCAGGTCTTTTAACCATTATCACTCCTATCTCCCTTTCCTAGGACTTCCTTAATAAATCATAGCTCCCCTCCTAGACTGTAGGCCTTGTGAAAACTAAAACATGTGATTTCTGTATCTTCCTCATATTTGTCCGTCTTCCTCCCTCCCTTTCCTTCTTCTCCTCTCATGTGTGCGTGCAGTTAGGGCCTCCATAAAGCTCTGGAGGTGACTGAAGTGCCAACTCTTCTCTGCTATCCTGAGATGCACAGATCTCTGAGACTCTTCCCAGGACAAGTAAAGGAAAGAACTCAGATGTCACAAGGTGATCTGAACAAGGGAAAATGCTTATGCACACCTTTACACCTTGGGCAAATTTCCCAAATTAGTTTCTTTTGAGAGTTAGGTTTTAGTTCCTTCAATTCCCACCCCAAATAGTATAAAGGCAGAGGATATTATCAAGGAATTTAGACCACAGTTTAACTTCCGAGTCACAGAAACCTTTGAAATTGTGATTAAGATATGGACACCCATCTTCAACCCCACCCACCAAATAATGTATGGACACACAGTTTTGCATGTAGTTTCAAGGAACAAATCCTTCACACCAAGGCAGAAGTGGGTTCTAATCCTAGTTCACCTTCAATTGTGTGGCCTTTGGCAAGTTTCTTAACCTCACTAAGACCTAATTTCCTTATCTGGAAATATTCTCATATGGGGGTTAATCCCATAGGGTTGCTGGTAAAAAGAAATAAAAAAGTAATGAAAGGGGAAGGATGGCTAACATAGCAACACATAGTAGCTACTAATTGAACATGAGTCCCTTCGCTCCTCACTCCTTTCCCTTTGTCAGGTTACCAGCTCAGATCTCCAACAGTTAAGAAAGTAAATAAAGCCAGGCGTGATGGTGCACACTTGTAGTCTGAAATCCCAGCACTCAGGAGGTTGAGGTAAGAGGATTGCCATGAGTTCGAGGTCAGCCTGAGGTACGTAGTGAGTTCAAGGCCAGCCTGAACTGCATAGTGAGATCTTGTCTCAAAAAAAAGAAAGAAAGAAAGAAAGAGAGAGAGAGAGAGAGAGAGAAAGAGTGAAGGATTAGGAAAGATTGTTTGCAAAGGTTTCTGGGCCACATGAGTGACCCTTCAGCTTGCTTCTGAATGAGATGTTAGGGGCTTGTAGAATGGAAACCTGCTAGAAAGAGCCAACCCTTCAGGCAGAAGTAGCTATAAACAGGCAGGCAGGCAAAGGAGAAAACACAAGTCCCACAATCTTAGCCCATTGTGCAGTTTTACCAGTTGTTCTTGGGTCTTCTTCTGGTCCCGGGAGGCCTGCAGCAAAGCCTCCTTAGCCTCTTCAGCTTCTTGACGTTCCTTGGCCAGTTTTTCAGCCTCACTCTGGGCACGCTTCCGTTCCTGCTCAAGTTCCAGGGCTCTGCGTGTCTGTTCTTCCAGTTCTAGGTAGAAAAGGAAGGGAGAGGGCAGTGAAGGGCACAGGGATGAAGATGGCACACTATCTTCTTTCCTGGAAATGCTCCAGCCCACAACTAGCAGAAAGTCTTCAGAATTCTTCTCCCATCCATCTATTCTGTGGCCATCCTCGTACTATGTCATCTGGATCACAGCTCACATAGAAAGGTCTCTAGCTCACAAAATGAAGATCTAGGGAAACTCTTTTGCTATGGCAACTTCAAGTCTCACCTTGTTGAGCCTTCTTAGTCTGTTCCTCAATCTGCTTCAGCTTCTCCATCAGTTCTTCTTTCTCTCGTTCAATTTTCTCCTTCTCCTTTTCTGCCAATTCACGCTTCTTCTTCTCATTTTCCAGCAGGGCACTAGGAAAAAAAGAAGGGCAGATGGAACAAACAGCAAAGCTACACAGAAATTTGGGGATTTCTAGGCTCCCCTCAGCCTCCACTCTTTCAGGGCACCCACAGGTTGTGCACTTGGACGACTCTTCCCCACATCCTTGCCTACATGTCACAGCCCCACATAGGGTGGTATACTCATGGCCCAGGCAGTTTGCCCCTGAGTCAGGAAACCCAGTCTGGAATTTCTGACCTATGAGTAACCCACCGAGTCACCCTAGCTATGCTGCTGCTTTGCTTTTGTTCTCAGTTCTGCTATCTGTAAAATGGCCTATACATACTATTCTGTCTGCTTGTGGAGTTATAGCTCCATACTAGGATGGTATGCTTCAGGCTAGAGGTCCCTGTGGCTAGGTCTAACTTTGCCTGCGCTAAAGCCCAGTTCTAGGCTCCTTCCCCCAAGACCATGTTGCAAATATTTTCTTTATCTTGCTCTAGCACCCCTTCCAGAAAGCCTTCTTATCCCTTGGCTAGATGATCTTTCGCCCTTTGAGCCCTCAACATACTGGTATACTCCTTTTAACATCCGTATTCCCTGTTATTTTTCTCCATAGCACTTTTTACCATACCAATACTATGCAATTTATTTATCATGTTTGTCTCCTCCAACTAGAACGATAGCATCAAGAGAACAGGAATTTTTGGCCTTTCTTCATCACTCAGTCAACAAATATTTACTAAGTGAATGAATGGAACAGTCTTTGTACCGTGAGAGATATATAGTTATGTTATGTGGGTGGGGGAGAGACAGAGAGAGAGAGAAACTGTTTTTCTTCTCTTTCCTACTAGACCATGAGGACCTAGAAGGCTGGTTCCTGTCAGATTCAGCTCTGTGAATTGACCCCAATCTTGGTAAATTTTTTCTAAATAGAAGTGAACCTTAGTACCATATTATAGCATGAATGGCTGAAAAATATTCTGCTATGGTTTGGATGTGGTTTGTCCCCCTAAGGTTCATATATTAGAGGTTTGCTCCACAATGTAACAGTATTGAGAAGTGGTGAAAACTTCACAAGGTGGGGCTGAGTGGGAGGTGAATATGTCATTAAGGGAACAAAACTCAGAAGTAAGTGGTTTGAGTTTCACAAGACTGCATTTGTATTTGTGAAAGTGGGTTAGTATAAGTAATTCTGGCACCTCCCCTGAATTCCTCTTCCTCAAATACTACTCTGTTCTTGTATGTGCCTCTGCTGTGTAATGATGCCCTTTGCCATGTTATGATACACTGGAAATCTCTTACCAGATGTGAATGCCTGATCTTAGACTTTTCAGCCTCTAAAACCGTGAGCCAAAAGACAACTTTTTTACTTATAAAGTACCCCCTCTCAGGAATTCTCCCCTGTCAGTACAAAGTAGACTAAGATATATTCTGTTGTATTTACAATTTGTTTATCTATTTACCCATTGATAAACTTTCCGTATTTTAGCTATTTTTAAGAATCCTCCTATAAACGTGTGTACATACATTTGCTTGAACACCCATTTTCAGTTAACTAGGAGTAGGATTGGAGGATTACACTGTAATTCTATGTTTAAGTTTTTGAGGAACTGTCACACTGCTTTCAACCTTTTTACATCCTCAATACCAACATATATGGATTACAATTTCTCAAAAACCTCATTATTGTTTATTTCCAGTTTTATTTTTTGTGTCTACAAAACTTATTATCAGCTTTAATTTTTGTGTCTACACTAAAAGGCATGAAGTAGTACCTCATTATTGTTTTCCTTTGTAAATATTTACCTAATGACAAAGGATGTTTATATGTGTCTGTTGGTCATCTGTACATTTCCTTGAAGAAATGATCACCTGGATCTTAAGATACAGATTTTGATCACTAGTCTGGGGCAGGGTCTTAGATCTTGTCTAACAAGTTCTCAAGTTGATGATGATGGTGCTGAGCCTCAGATTACACTTTGAGCAGCAAGAGGCTATACTGCAAATGCTATGGCCTTGTAGGGAAAAATTCTGGGGGCTCTGTCCATTTCTGCTCACAAAATCCTACAGAATGCAGGCTTAAATGTGCATAGAGCTCTCCACTACTGCCACTAGACTAGTCAGCCTGGAGCAACCCAGAGTCTACCTAGCATATCAATGGCTTGAAATTCATAGACAATGGGGAACTATTGAAATGCCCCTCCATCTGATATGCTTCTGATAGCTGCTTCCTAGGGGCAAGGATTTTTACACTTGAGAATGAATGCAGGGGGTATCATCCCTGCAGCTTGCTCACTCCCAATCTTAGATTCACTTCACATCCTGCCTTGGAAAGCTCAGAAGCTTTGAGCAGCTCCCTTACCCCAGCACTAGCCCTTACTCCAGGCTCCCATTCCTGCTCCGCAGCACCTACCGCTCCATCTGCTTCTGGTGCTTCTCCTCCCGAGCCTGTGCCTTCATCTGCTGCACTTCAATGGTGTCAGGTTTGCGGCGGCGCATATATAGCTCATGGTTCCCCATGCACAGGGCTAAGATTCGCTTGTTAATCCTCAGCCGAGGAGCATAAAAGACAAAGTCCTGGTGGAAAAACAGCAGTTAAAAAGAATTTGGAAGAACACGCAAAGCAGAACTTCTATTTTATGAAAACCTAAATCCAAAAGTACTGGGAAAATTGTTTATCCAATCCTTTCCATTACAGACAGGAAAATTAATTATCAGACTGGTGAAGTGATTTGCCCAGGGTCAGGTGGCAGGTTAGTGGTAGACCAAAACTAGAACTCAAGTTTCTTAACTCTGCAATCAGTGCAGTCCATCAAACCACAATTCCTTTTAACTTTTACTTACAAAAAGCATCCTAAAATACTCTCAACTCAACTGAAGAATCACAGCTGTCTTTTCTACTAATTAGATATGATATTGAGCTTTAAAGGGCTCTTTTAGAAGTGACACAATCTCTGCATACTACCCTACTGGGTACAATATAAGTGACTGAACTGTTGCTGTAATCTTCAAAAAGCATGTCCTTGACTCAGACCTTTAAATGCTTTTTAGAACAAGGCACACTATAAATACATTCATAAATACATATATCTCCTAAACATTGATTTTACTGGTTGCTGTTTGTTAAATAAGTCCTTTATCTCAGCTTGTTCTGTTACTTACCTTTTTCTGATGAAAGTTGAGCACAGCAGCAATAAAAAACACACAAGAAAATCCAGTGAGTTTGAGTTAGTTACCACTGGACCAAGATCACCAGTTGATGGGCTAACCAGTACCTCCTCTGTCAAAGCCAAACTGCTATAATTTCATATAGCTTGGGGTACAATGGAAGGAACACAGGATCTTAAGGTCAAATGACCCAGGCATATATCACAGTCGTACTGCTTTTAGCTATGTTATCTTAGGGCAAATCACTCCATCCCTCTGAACATGACTTTCATCTATTTAATGTGTATACCCACATAATGAAGTTGTTGAGAATTTAAGGAGACAACACATAAAAAGTACCTATTAAAGGAAGTTCAGACATCTTTGGGCTGGAGAAGAAGATCGAGACCTCATGAAAGGGGTCAGGCTCAACAAGGCCATTGGCCCTTGTTGGACACAAGGTACACCAGAAGAATAGACCTTCATGTGAGTTTCTATCTTACCCTCAATCACCAGCTTTCTAGTCTTGTTAGCAACAGCAGCTAAGCAGGTAAGAAAGGTTGTAAACACATTAAAGGAAGATCTGGACTCAATGCATTTTCTTGGTCTTAGGTTGCTCTGGAAGGAAGTCTGAGAAGGCACCCATAAAGTTATACCAAAAAGCAAATTTAGAAGATTGCCTTTGGATTTGGACTTCTTTTGGCTCTCTCCTTTTACCACAATTAAAGATAAAAGGTATGTGAATATAATCTACTTTCTAGGGCTGACGGGCTAAGAAAGATGAGATATATTCTGTTTGCACTACAGTCTCATAGTAGCAGAAGACAATGGTTAAGAAGCAGCAGTTAGGACTGCCTGTGGCTCTTTTTTACTGAGAAAGAGAGAGACAGAGACAGACAGAGACACAGAGACAGAAAGAGAGGTATCAGGGTGCCACTGAGACACAGATAGTAGAACAGCACCAGGTACAGGATGATTCCTAGCCCATTCTTAGCACTGATATTTCCTTCCATATCAATCTACATTTATACCTCCTGTACATGTGTACACACACACACAACTTCAGAATAGGGAAGACAAATACAATGGCATGAACATGTTTAGAATAATACAGGCCTCAGTGAGTACCTGTCATCATTAAAGGGTGGAGTCACTCACCGGGGCTTTTTTGTCAATAGGCTTGATGACAAATTTCTTGTCATTGAAAGAGATGTTCCTGATTTCACTCCAGGGGAAGCCAATCTTGGGAGTCAGTCTGTAGCAGTGGATTAAAAGCATCAGTACCAGGGCAAGGTAAGGCATAGAGGGCTAGTGCCTTGACCTCACCCCTCTCTTCCCCAAAAAACTTCTTTCTTGAGGAGGTAGATCCATTAGCAGTGTCATAACATGCCACCAGATCAATTGCCAGCATTAATGTTAAGTAAAGAACCTCCTGATACTACAGCCAACATATTATTTTTTGTTCCAATCTCTGAGATTCTTTTCTACATTGGACGAGGAATGGACCTTGTAAAAGTCCTTTAAATGAATCACTAGCCCTACTTTACAGAGACTCTTCTAAGGTTATAAAAAATTAGAGAGAAGATAAATAATGAATTCCAAGGTTCAGAAGTTATACGGAATAATATTCATCTGCATCCTCACCAAGAGTAGAACAAGCAGGGTAAGGGATATGCAAGCAAAATGAGGCCACACAAGAGAATTATAGGCCAAAAAGCACTTAATCATCACCTGGGACTTGGACCCATTTACAAATCCTGACAAGGTAGATTTCAGGCCAGAACTGTCTTTTAAAAATCATAGTATACATAGTAAGTGTCACATTTTAAGTTCTCTAGTAGTCACATAAACATGAGTTTAAAAAAACTGGAGTTTAATTAACTCAATATACCCCAAATACTGTAATTTAAATACATAAATCAGTTTAATTAACTCAATATACCCCAAATACTATAATTTAAATACATCAATCAGTATTTTAAAAAATATTGAGGCATTTTACATTTTATTTTTACATTACATTTTATTTTTACATTAACTCTTCAAAGTCTAATGTGCAGTTTACATTTATATATAGTATGTCTCAATTCAAAGTAGCCACATTTTAAGAGTTCAATAACCACATGTGGTTCCTGGACAAATCTAGGCTATATGGGATTTACAGGCTCGAGGGAGGCTGTACAATTATCTGCATCCATCTAAATTAGGTAGAAAAAAACTAAGGTGAGACTCAAGAGGCTGAGTCCTGCTCCAAGGTGAAGAGTAAGCCAAATAAACTAAGAGAAGTCTGAGTTATACCTGTCGTTCTGCTCATAAATGTTGAGACCTAGGGCATCCACCCCTAGCCACAACTCTGAGCCTTTCTTGTTCTTGATGCTGAAGTAGTTCACACCATACATCTCCAGGTCTTGAGCAATCTTCAGATATTCCAGGACAGCATCCTCTCTAATAGACACAGGGTAAACGAGGAGGTGTCACAGAGGGGAGTGTCTGAATCAGACTCAGGGAGACAAAACAGTTTACTTGGTTTGTGTTTTTGACAAGGATCTTGCTATCAGAAATGGGGAACGGGGTGGAAGGTAAGTAAATGATGCAATAGAGCACATGTGATTTTTGTCGAGCAAAATTTGCTAAAAGGAACCTAAGGTCTGAGGTACCTAAGGGGAATAAGGGTGGGCTGATCCTTGCTGACCTCTGGCATATTAGTTGCCATCGACACTATTTTCTCTGTATCATTCATTGTAACAGTTTCTTATACATTCTGAGCAAAGCTTAGGCAGTGGGTGGTGAAAGCACAATATCTGTTCCTCAGCTAGACTACTCAAAATGCTTCGTAATGTTTAAAGAGCTCCTTTCCTATTTCATTTTTGGGAGAAGCCACCTGGTGGCTCTGATGCTCTCTGGGAATCCCAAAGTTCCCTCCATTTCTTTATGATCAAAATTAGACTACCAGTTGTCATATTCAACAAAACACACACACACATACACAGAGTCTTATATCGGCTCTAGTTTGCTTTCTATCTTTCTTTAACTGCCAGCACCATCCTTGTCTCTCCTCCAACAACCACTAATGTCCCCAATCATCTGCTTCTTTGCCACAGAACCTACTCTTACTCATTCCTCAAAGATAGCGGGGCCCACAGCTTCTGGGATGGGCTTACCTGAGCATGCCCCGGTGTTCTTCATGCCAGACTTGAATCCGCTCCTCCCACTGATCCTTGTTGAGTTTGTGTTGCTCCAGGACTCTGGAAAGACAATGCATAGTATTTAGTTTGAAGTGGAAAGCCCATGTGCAGGAGGAAAGGGAAGCCCACTTAGTTCTCTAAAGAAGTTGATCAGAATGTAGAGTCAGCCCATCAAGGTCATACATGAAGTAGACTAAAATCACAGCAGAAGATACTAAATTAGGGATTTCCTAAGTGGTAGGAGAGCTATAGGCTATAGATAACCAAGAAAGACAATAGGAAGACCTTCCTGTGTTGCTTTAACCAGAAAATTCAGTAATATCCTGTGGTCCCTAAGTATAACAGTGATTTATAAGGAATATGTGCCGATTTGAGGGGCAAAATGTCAGTATGGCCCTCACAGAGACAGGTACATCTTTTCTTAAATGTTCTTGAGAACAACAGTTTGTAAGAATATTGCTCAGGGATATGAGAGGAGAGCTTTTGGCTATACAACAGAGAACTAAGCTCAAATGTCTTTGAGAGAAATCATAGGCTCAAACTCCAGATCCACTAGATTGTAAAATGGGCTTGCTTTAAACATGCCACCTCCAATATTATGACAACTCAAAGCATCCCAGGGCACAACTAGTATCCCTAATTCTTTCTGATGGATTATATATATGCCACAGATCCAGTGGTACCAGGGATCCCAGGCTGAGATTTCATTTTTTTTCCTAATCCAAAAGTCTATGGAGATGACATTCAGATGCAATAGAAAAAACTATAGTTTAACAAAAAATAAGAAATTAGGGTTTTCTGGATAGCTCTCCCCCATATGAGCTATGGGAGACGGGGCAAGTCACGGCAAGTACCTGCACATTTCCTAAAACAGGAAATAAGGATAATGCCTGTCTTATTCATTTTGTGTTATGATGCTAAAACAAACAAACAAACAAACAAAATAATAATAAGTATTTGAGAACTTTCAACTCTGAAGTTTACAAAAGCAGAAATCACTGCATACTGGTTACCAATATTAAAAGAGTGAACTTTCTGGCCTTTGTCTGTCTCTCTCTTCCCTGTGAACTTCTGAAATAAAAGGTCTAAATCAGTGAAAAGGATTGAGAAAATGGAACTAGGGAAAAATGAATCTATCTCCACTTCTATACAAGTACTTATCTTCAGGGTAATGAAGTTCTGTAATTGAGCAGAGTGGAAAACCAAAAGGCTTTTTATTCTGTGCCAGAGAAACAACAGGGCATAGTGATATGTGCAAATAAGTCACTCTAAGCAGCATAACACTGTCTTTAGGCAGACCATAGTGAAGAGGAACAGACCCGGCAGCCCCTGTTGAACAGGTATTAGTCATTCTTGAGTTGCAGTCCCCTTTGGCAAGGGCAAAGGAGACCAGGGCGTCACCTTACCTTTGGGGCAGCAGTTTGTCTCCAGCCAGGTAGCCAGACTTATGCACCTCCTTGTTGAAGTCGCCATACTTGGACTGGACAGCATAAGAAGCCAGCAGCACAGCAGTTTCAGGTGGGCAGTAAATGTCATCATTGAGAATACCTTCCTTCACTTGCAGAAAGAACAGGCGCTGGGTGATATCCTGAATTAATTCTTCTGATACATCTTCAGGGTAGAACTTGGCCCGGAACTTAAAGAGCAGTGGGCTTTCCTTTCGGACATCCTGTGCAGTCACCTGGGACCAATAAGGGGTCATAACCTCTAAGAAACAGGATTTAGAGGTGGGGGAGTGTAGGTTGAGGAGAAGACACTGAAAGGTCATCAGTTTGAGTAATCTTACAAGCTAGGTAGAAACCTTGCTGATAATTCAAGAAAGAGACATTACTTTCATTGGAGACCCTTCCCAGTCTCATGTCCATGTTGATCTTAACGTTTATTATGGTTTGTGTCTGGATGGCCCCCCGCCAAAGCCTCATGCAGCCATGGGGGCAGGCTTCTAGTTTGTGATTGATTCATGGTTCAATGCCAACATTATGGGAGTGAGT
Source organism: Dasyprocta punctata (assembly GCA_004363535.1). NCBI lineage: Eukaryota > Metazoa > Chordata > Mammalia > Rodentia > Dasyproctidae > Dasyprocta > Dasyprocta punctata. The sequence continues at coordinate 39,860 of RJWM01005764.1, read as the reverse complement.
GCTACACCCACCCTACGGTGGGTAGCCTGCATACAATATAAGGGACAGAAAAAGTCTTTGCTTGCTCATTCTCATCCCTTTTTGCTCCTGCTACTTTTGCTGTCTTCTGCTGCCATGAGCTGTTGCCCTCTGCCATGAGCCACCCTGCCTTGGACCCAGCGGATTATGAACTGAAACCTCCACGAACTGTGAGTAAATAAACCTTTCCTTCCTTCGTTTTGGATGTCAGGTATTTTGTCTCAGCAACTAGAGAAAAGTAACCAACACAATGATCAAAAACTCTCAAATAACCAGTATCTGACAATATATCCAACCGTCCTCAAATTTTAGTAGTACACGTAAGAAAGCTCTTCTTTCAAGGATCCTCCAACTCCATCAAATAGCAAAGACAAGACTGGAAACTATGATTGAGGAAAAGAAATTTGCCAGGCAAAAACACAAACTAGACAATCTCTTAGTGGTTTTTTTGTTCTTGTTTCTTAGAGATAGCATCTCATTATGTAGTCCAAGTGAGCCTTGAACTACCTATGTAGCCCAGGTATTGGCCTCAAGTTCAGAATCCTCCTCCCTCAGCTTCCTGAGTGCTAGAACTATAGGCATGTGCCACCATGCCTCCAAACTAGATCATCTTTTAAAGCATGAAATTGGCTCCTAATGGCTTTGTAGCTATCTAGCAAATGTCTGAACTCCTTGAGAAAAACAAGATTCTAGCAGCAGAAAGTAGGGTAACCACCTCATAGAGACAATCAGGGAAACAAGCCACAGCACAGTACAGAGATCTCTAAGAATGAAGTCAACTAGTTTGAGAATACTGACATGAAGGACTGCCAAGTTCTTGCAGAGATACTAATTGGGGCAGAAAGCCTGACTGGACTCAAATCATCCGAGATGTAATCTAATTGAGGCAGAAGATCAAGAAAGAAGGAAGCATGTGTATGTGGTCAGGTAATAGTGGACAGTGAGAGAAGGGTAGCGTAAGACTGAGATCTTTACTATTTTCTGCAGTACAAAACAAAACACTGAGGTTTTCTTTTAACAGATCTCCCACACCCCTTGAGTTTGAAATTAAGAAAAGGATGCCAATCCCCTCTCAAAGAACCACTAAAGGCTTTAGTTTTTTTTAAGTCAAAATTAAAGACAGAAATCCCAGTGGGAAAAAAAAAGGTGTCCTCTTTCTTAGGTGTAGCCAAAGTGGAGACAGAGTAAGCTTTGCCATGCTTGAGTTCTTTGCCATTATTCTGATCCAGGTGGTCAACACACCACCCAGTAACACACAGCCCTAGGTAATCCAGGCTTGCTAGCTAGCACACATTATCCCCCTGAACATGTACTGATGGAGGAAGGCATTCCAAACCTGACAAAGGAGTAAAAGTTACCTTCTTATTGAGTTTCAGCCAAGTGGAGAAACCCTTGGTGTCCTGGTACTGCAGTCCAAAGAACCAAACTTCCCTCAGGCCAATAGTTTTCACCACCTGGAAGAAAAAACACAAAAATCATAATTGGTTGAATATCTACTCTGTGCTAGGCAGAAGACACAAAAGTGGAGTCAACCTCACCTCTGCCCTTAAAGGGTTTAAGATGTTCACGTCAGAAAACAAAAATACATTTGGACAGCAGTCAAAAACCAATGTCGGCACCTCTACACAAAGTACTAGTGCTGAGGTAAGAAAATGATCTATTATGTATTAACAATTCACACAGCAAGAACCTTACATCCATTATCTTCTTTAATTTTTATAATAGCACTATGATACATATCCTTAGGCCCATTTCACAGATAATAAAATTTTAGAGAATTGAAATCATTTGCCCGAGGTTCCAGTATGAATGGCAGAGTCAGGATTCAAACCAGTCTGTTTAACTTCAAATTCATTCAAGTTCAGTGCACTTTCTACCACTTCCCCCTTCCCTCTGCTATGCCATGTAACTCTCTACTCCCAGAATAGGTTTAAAAATTTAAGGCAGAGATTGTTGGGGTAACTCTTGCATTTTGCTTTCCTGGGTTACTCCCATATATTGTCCTTTACTTTTTCTTATGTTTACCCAGTTATTATAAAGGGTGTTACAAAGGTTACAAATGAACAACTAGATGGAAGAAATGCAAAGGGCTATGGGAGGAGTAAAGAGCGTCTACGTCCTCCAGCACATCATCCTCTGGACCTCTACATGTTTATCTATCCAGAGGCTCCCCAAACCCCCATCCTTTGGGCTTTTATGAAGGACTTATCATGTGGACACAAATGACATAAATCAACTCAACCTTCAGACTCTGTTGTTCCTTATTTTTAGCAACTGGGAATAATGTCTGCAACTTTAAGATAGATTCACATTTATAATATCCCAAGAAAGTATGTTTGGACGTATAAATCCTGAAGTTCTGTTGTCCCTAGGTTTTGCAATACTTTTTTCTAGTCCTAGAAAGAGCCCAGTCATGATTACCCTCACATAGGTTGAAGATGAAAACAAGGTAGATACCTCATCATAGCAGTCTTGGCTAAACAGTGGTCAAGAAAGAGAAGCTTGCCAGGAAAAGACAGATGAAGACTGTTCTCCAGTTTCTGGCATTAGCATGTTAATGGTCTAGCTGTCACCTCAACTCCTGCATGCCCACAACCAGCGATGGAGGCAGGAAAGCTGAGCCACATCCTAATGAGGTCAGCCTGACAACAAGCAGTCATCTTTTCTTTGGGTAGGAGTGGAAATAGGAGTTTAGAGCATAGTGAGTAAGGAATCTAAGACAGACAAGTCTAAATGGAAAACAGCCGGGGATATAGCTCAGCAGCACAGTGCCTGCCTGGCAAGCAAATGGTCTGAATTTGATTACTGGCATCAAAAAAAATGTACTGTTATCTAATAGGACCTATCTCTTCTCCAAATGGCCAATAAATATATGAAAATCTATTAAACATCCCAAGCCATTAGAGAAAAGAAAACTGAAAGAACACTGAGACTCCACCTTATCCAGAAAGAATGCCTATCATCAAGAAATTACATACTTATTATAATAACTAATGCTGCAAAGGCTACAGGGAAAAAGGAACCTTTCTGCATTGCTGGTGGGAATGTAAACTAGTACAACCACTATGGACATCAGTGTGGAAGTTCCTCAAAAAAAGTAAAACTAGAAATTCCATTTGACTCAGCTATTCCCCTTCTAGGTATCTTCCCAAAAGAGTTAAAGACATCATATTACAGTGATATATCCACCCCCAAGTTTATAGCAGCACAATTCATAATAACTAAATCTTGAAAGTGGCCTGAATGTCCTTTGACAGATTGACAGATAAAGAAAATGTTGTATTCATAAATAATGGAGTAGTACTCTGGCCATAAAAAGGATAAATTTGAGTCATATGTAGGGAAATGGATATATCTTGAGACCATGTTAATTAAAATAAATCAGACACATAAGCATTAACATCACAGTTTCTCTTATATGAGAAACCCAAAATATAAAGACCAAAATAAAAGATAGATATTACAAAATATGGAGATCTTTTTTAAAATGGAAGGGAACCCAGAGATGATGGGTGGGGAGATGAAAAAAATCAAGATGATACATACATGTACAAACTCCTTACAAGGAATATAACCATTACATACTGCAAACATATATAAATAAAAAATTAAAATTAAAAAAGAAAAATAAGTTTTTTAAACATGTTCCCACCAGCCTGAACCAACACAGAACACGCATGACCTTCCCATGCCACCCCGTGGGACAGTCATGCATTTACCACAGGCAGGTCAAGACAGAAGTAACATAACGTTCAAATCAGGGCTGTCTGGCAGTGAGATATATGAATTATGGCACTGTCGTGAATGTGTTGAAAGTATTTTTTATCCTAAACCTAAGATTAGTCAAAATTAACAGGTTCTATCAAATTTCCACAGGGTAAGCATATAGATGCAACTGGTGGGAAGAAGCAAGTTCCAGGGAACAATTTAGTCCCAAGAGAAAAATATTCATTGTAGATTCTGAAGATAGGATGGACCTTCAGAACTAAGATATTAGATCATGGGTGAATGCAGCAAAGTAGGAACAGAACTGGTAGAGGAACAACTTGCCTTTGCCTGTAGCAATGGGCAGTAATAGTTTCAAGAGATGCCAGGACTGAAGGTAAGTAAGGAAGATAGCAGGAGTCAGTTTCTTACCTTCTTTGTATACTATGCACTCTGTTTCACCAGCAGGATGGATGGGGTGTGATAGGAGGAGGAGGATTTAAGGGAGCCAGAGTACTTCTGGGACCCAAAGTAACTCTGAGAAGTTAAAGTAACAGCTAAAACAATGTCAAAGAAATATTTCAGGGTCATTGGGGAATTTTGATATCTCTGCTATCTTTGATATCTATGTTCCTTTGTGAATATAGAAAAATCAGAAACATATATGTTCTACTTCTTTAGGATCTAGGGATTGCAGAGGTGAGCCCTGTACTGAAGTTCCAAAGTAATGAAACAAGAATATAGGGGGTCAAGGATATGGACTGAAGTGAGAATTAAAACTGAAAAAGAAAGCACAAAGAACAAAGTACATGATCCTTTCCTTTCCTACAAGAAAATTTTCAATTAAGGTCCCCAGAATGCCAAGAACTATTTGATTAGGCAAGTCTTGGGTTCATTTCCAATTCCCAACTGGAAATGGGGATAAACTTTGCTTACCTCCAGCTTTGCTTCCAACTGAGACCTCCACTCCATAGGGTGGGGATAGGGGCTTCATTTTCAAGTGAGAGACCATTATCTAGCTTTTACTTCAGGAAAAACCTCTGTAGCTCTAGTAACTAGAGTCCTTATCATTTGACTCTAGGAAATATTCTAACCCTGAGAAAAATTCTTTCTTGATTCCCTTTGGCCCCAGATAGCCAGATTATCTAATCTGAACCAGTATTTCCTCAAAGCTTCCATGGAAGAAATCTTTAAGCAGCAGAAAATATGGAATGCATATACCTGGGTGATTCTGAGTGTTTGTGGAGTAGGGATGTAAGAGTAGGAAGATACATAGATGGCTGCAAGTCAGCCAGAATTTCTTTGAAGCATTAGACTTAGTCTTAATCATTTGTGCAGATTTTATATCCTACTCCTTAAACAATGACATTTTTATTATAATAAATAAAATTCATGCTCCAAGACACATGCTAAATCACATTTATCCCACAGCTTTGTGTCCCTCCTAGAATCTGCTAGAACCAGGACTTCAATTTGTAAGACACTGGCTTAAGAAACTGGAAACTGTGGATTCTATTTAGCCCAGAACACAAATCCCCAAAACAGAGTGTGAAGAGTTAATAAGGTTCAAGCAGCACAAAATGAAAACCTGAAGTTCAATGAGCAGAAGCGATCAGGCTCTGAAAAAATCCTTACTGATTACCAGGAGCTTCTGGGTATAATAAAGAACTCCATTTACCCTTTTTTCAAATGTGAGGTGCATAAGCCTAAAGTCAGGGAGAGGGGCCAGTACTAGAGCCCAGACCCCCTGTTCTTGTATCCCCCATGAACCTATCTGTGTAAACAAACAAGTGACATCATCAGCCACATCAAAAGCCTAGCTCAGGACCAGGAAGCAGGGCTGAAACCTCAAGAGAAGAATTGTATAAGAAATTATGCACAAAAATCTGTCAATGCTCAAACATTTGAGGCTCACTGAGAACCTTTCAGTATTCGCAGCAGCTACATCAAACACCTATCTGAAAATAAATCAATACACAAGTGGAAAGTTACAAAAGAGAATAACACCATTGCTGCTTTTGCTATTCTACTGCCTGTACTCTAGTCAGTAAGAACCTGCTATATAGTGGAGAATATATTCAGCTGGAGTTCTCAGTTTTGGAAACAGGCAAAGAAGGTCTCAGGGGACACAGCTGACAAAAGGCACTGGGAAAACTGGAAATGCTATCTTTCCTGGTTCAAGCTCCAGCCATACCATTTCCTACAGCCATATAACCTTGAAGAGATCTTTTCCTTCCTCTAAGGCTCAATTTCACATCTGCAATATGGGTATACTATTACTATAATAACAGAGTTTAGTCAGTTCATAAAATAAGAACAGAAGAGTTGCTCTCTTCAATTGCAAAATCCACACATCCTAAGTAACTTACTGGACCATAAATGCTTCCTGATTTCATGGCTCCTTCATCTGAATTCCTAGGGCAATATTCATTAACTTATTAAGAACAATTGATATTAGAATGCCTGCTGTGCAACAGGCACTTTATCTTTTCAGAGCTAAAGTACAAAATCTCTAAGATTTTAGTGAGATTACCATTTTACTGAGGAAACTCCCAAGAGGTTGAATAAGCCAGCCAAGGTCACACAGTCAAATAGCCAGACAAAATCTAAACCAGGAATGACTCCAAATCCTATGTTGTATATACCACACCATGCAACCAAAGCCTCAAGGGTTTTCATTCTTCATGGGGAGAGAGTTGCATGTGCTTACCTACACCTCCATAAAGAACTACAAGTTTCTAAGAGCAGAAATTATATTTGTTAGGTCTAGGGATTCTCCTTGAGACACAGTGGATCATCAGTCAATATTGAATGAGTCAATGAATTGATGAATTAATGGGATGTGCAGAGATTTCACCTTTCTCCTAGGTCTCAAAGACTTTGAGGGGAACAAGTGATTAGAGATAAACTATAGCTAGAGCTGGAGCCAGGCAGAGAGTTCTGAAAAATGGAACTTAATGTGGTGATTCCACCTCCTTGAGGTATCTAGGTAATCCAAGATTGAGCCTTTTGAAGAAGCTCAGCTTTTATATGTTAAGTGACAAGAGTATCTGTAGCAAGGTGTGTGCTCTCCTCCCTGTGAGCACACTCACAAGAAGAAACAGGTAAATCGGAAGAAGAGTAGGCCCCACTTGCATTTCCTACCAGGTCATGAGCCTCCTCATACTACAGCTTTCCACTGCTGACTGCTGTCTATCACTGGCACTGGGTGCCAAGAAGGATGCTTCCTTTCCAGTCCACTTCCTCTCTGGTCATCAGTCAGATGACTGTTGGATTCCAGGATGGTCATACAGCTTTTATCAATTCCTTTCAAGTAGTACAGCTCCTTCCTCTCAGGTCCTGGCTCCACCAGGAGAGTCTCGTTGAATGATGGGTCTCAACTCCCCAGGAGAACAAACTTCCTCTCTTATGCCTCAAGTCAGAGAGAAGGAAGAGCTCGTACTCTTCAACTGCCTATAAACAGAGTTCTGTGGATTTATATCCTGATCTGTCTTAGCTTCTCGAGAGCCAAATGATCAATTCCTTGTTTTAAGCTGAAGTCTTTCCCTAAAGTTTTCAACCTATGAGGTCCCAGCTCCGCCCCTTTTGATGCCTCTGTCCTATGATGGCATCTTAGAGGCCTAAAGACAGAAAAGAAATCTTTTCTGAGTCTTCTTCAAGTTAAGAAAAGCTATGTTCACCCCAAGCCATGTAGTGCAGTGGGGAATGGGAGAAGCACAGTTGCTCAACAAATGGCTGTATTGGAAATTTTGTATTAGTCCTTACTAATTACATGACCTTCGGTATCTTCTGTCACCTCTTAGAGGCAGGATTACTGTGAGGTTTAAAACACCTGGCTATATGCATTACCCCATATACTTATCATTTTATGTGGTTAGTACACTTAAAATCTACTCTCAACAATTTTCAATATAATATATTGTCATTAACAATAGTCACGATGTTGCACTATAGATCTTTCAAACTTACTACTTTTTTCTGACTGAAATTTTATAGCCTTTGACCAACATCATAACCCAATCCCCAACCCAACTGTTCTAGCCCCAGTCAACCACCATTCTACTCTCAGTTCTATGAGACATACATTTTTCAGATTCCACCTAAGTAAGATTATATAGTGTTTGTCTTTCTGTGCCTGGACTATTTCACTTAACACAATGGCTTCAAGGTTCTTGCGTATTGTTGCAAATGGTACATGTGACTGAAATATAAATATAAATATAAATATATATATATAAAACAAACTGATTCCCTTTGGTCATAAACTTGGTTAGTTTTATTTAGCCATTCCACAACATGTACATATTTCAAAACATTGCACTGTGTGTGATAAATATATACAATTTTTTATTTTCTATTTAAAATTAATTTGAAAAAATAAAGCACCCTACCAAGGATACTCTATAATAGGTAATCAATAAATGATGTTTCTCAAGGCAACACTGCTCTTCTGGATGAGAAACCAAGAAATGCCTGGTCTCTTCTTTCTTTTTTCCTCAACCATTAGGAAAGACTCAAGTTTCTCAAAGGCTTTGAAAAGCAGCAGATTTCAAAAGTGGCACACCAATCTGGCTATGCCAGTCTGGCTATGGCTCCTTACCATCTGGGCTTCTCTCAGAATTACACCCGAAGTACACAAATCAAACCAACACTAACAAAGAATAACCAGGCCTTGTGGCTTTTCAAAGCTAATAAACTTCTTTGTTCAAAGATTCAACTGCCGTAGGCTCTAAATAAAGTCTTCCTCACTCTCTGAAGCCATTTTCCTCTGATGCTAATGGGCAAAGCCCTCAGTGTTGAAGACAGAGGATGGGCATCATTTGGTACAGGAGAAGAAATGAGGAGAATCAGGTCTAAATAGAGGCCAAAGGAGCCCCAGTCTATCATCTAGACCATAAAATCCACTCAGATTGGTATTCTACTCTCTGTTGTCTCTTCCCAGAATGATACTGCTGTTTGAAACAAAGGACTCAACAGTCTGTGTAGTGCAAGGATGCCTCCCTTTTGTTTCAGAAACAGTAGACTATTCAAGAAGAGATATTCCTCTAGTACAGTTAGAAACAATGGAGTTGAGGAAGTCACTTCCTCCATTCATTTAATTTTAAACAGCACCCCAGGGCCATTCCTCCTCCCATTGTCCTAACAGAGAAAAATCACAGAATAACTTAGGTGATCTCTGATGCTCTAGGTCACAGCACATGTGCACTGGATTTCCCAGTCATACCTTCGGTCACCTTCACCACACTCAAACTTTATTAAGCACTCACAGATATGTACTACTCATGTACTAATCAAGATCAGAGTGAATTCTGGGACAAGCATGCATGTTGAAAGCCCCTGAGATAACTCAACACCCTGTCAATCATTACCATTACTGTCAATCATACCTAGAGATTCAGAGGAGGCACCTGGGCTGAGGTGCAGATCCTTTAAATTCCAAAAGCCTCATTTATCAGGGGCTGCTGTGTACTGTGATCTGTGTGCAGTCCTTTTGGTGTCCTATCGCTCTGGCAGCACTTTTCTGTTTGTGCCATATATTTTGTCAACACAGACTTGCCCTAAGCACAACTTTCTGTGATCTTCAATAAATGTAGCTGCTTTTCACTTGCTATTTGGATTGCATACTTGCAATTCTTTGCTCATCATACAAAAGAGCCTGAAATTTATCTGCTAACTTCATCATGCAGTAACACTCGTCAGCTGCCTTCCCTCCTGTCTCCTGCATATACCAACAGTTCATCATACTAAAATGAAGCATTTCTCTTCTTTTTACAGAAAAAAGTTGTTTGAAACCCAAATAGTAGGAATAGAAAATGGGAGAAAAGGATATATGGAATATACAAATGCCAGAAATAAATTTTTGAGGTATAACCAGATTTGAGAAATAGACACTGAAGATAGGAAAACTAAGGCCTAAAGAGGGGAAAGGTATGAGTGAAGTATCATAGGGAATTAGTGACAGAGCCTGTCTGGGAGCCCAAGAGTTTTTTCTATCCAGTGCCCTTTTGACTTCACTAAGCTGTCCCTTTCGAAGCTCTCCAATATAAAATTTGCATGCAAACAATGCAAAATCTTAACAGAATCAAAACACAGTTATTTCAGACTAGTGCTACAATCACTTGTGAGCTAGATATCAACACATTACTTTAATTACAATAAATGTGTGTGTTTAAAAGTTTCTCAGAATGCATAGGCATAGTGGTGCACACTTGTGATCCAAGAGCTCTGGTTGGCTGAGGCAGGAGGATCACAAGTTCAAGTCCAGCCTTGGCAACTTTGAATCTTAGTCACATCCTGTCTCAAACTTTTTTTTAATTTCCTCACACTAATTTGTATTTCCACAAATTAAATATCAATGGTTACCCAGCACCATTTAAAACAAAAACATATGACAAATTCCAGAGAAGAAGCAAGTTCCAGCAAAATACAAAGTTATATATTCTGAGACTCATCAAGCCTATTCAAGTAATTTTCAGCTCATGAATGTGACAAGAACTATCATAGTATTGGGAAGGGACTTATCACTTACTAAATCTGTACTACATGCTGGTTGCTGTGCATACCATTGTTTTCACCATTTGTGTTTTCTTTTTGTATTTATCTATTTATAATGTATCGTTTTGGATTTCATTCAACCTTACATGCCATTATAAATAGTTTTTGGATAGTGAGAGAGTTATAAATAATACTGTATATTATTTTATAAGTTCACAGAAAGTCTTTGAGGGACATATTACTTTATTCTTTTCCTTTTTTAAAAAAAAACATGAGGATACCAACCCACAGGTGCAAGAAGTTTTCCTCCAGGGTCTAATGAAGATGTTGTTTTCCCATAGGTAAAGTGAGGTCAATACTAGTTTCTCCACTTAGAGGGCTTTGTCATAGTACCAGCATACAGTAACTCAGACAAACAAAAGTTAACTCTCATTTATAGTAGCCAGGCAACAATTTTCCCACTTGATATAATATTGGTGACTGAGATCCAAGCCATTCTTAGATTTCTAGACAGTCCTTCTTCTTCTTGCATAAAGACCTGAATGAAAAACAATGCCCTTTCCTATCTCCATCTTCCCTTGTCTTTCTTCTCACCCAATGGAATATTCATAGGAACAGAATTAGTCCATTGAATCCAACCTACTTCTTTTATTTTTTTTTTTTTTGAGACAGGGTCTCACTACACAGTTCAGGCTGGCCTTGAGCTCACTTTGTAGCCCAGGCTGCTCTCGAACTTACAACAATCCTCCTGCCTCAGCCTCCCAAGTGCTGGGATCACAGGTGTGCGCCAACCTACTTCTTCTTTCTTTCTTTCATTCCCTACCTGTGGAGAAGTTCCCATATAGTAGAGGGATACAGGGAAGCAAGGGAGCCTTGGAAATCCATCAAGATAAGTGTCCCCAACATTTTGAACAATAAATCAAATCTCTACTCAACCAGAGGCTGATTAGGATATGGGATAATGGCCCATGGGATGAGGTCTCAGCCTCTGAAAATTGGAGCCCCATTTTCGCTCCTGGAGGTTTGGCCACAGATGAAATATTCCCCTGGCCCGTAGGGAGTCTTTAAATGCCAAAAGATCCTGTAGCCTTCACCTGGTTATTAGATTATTATTAGTACAACCCTTCTGAAAAGGACAATGCCTAGTGAAGAGACACCTCTTGAGTTAGAGATGGAAATAACCATTGTATCTATAGGGAGTAAGCAGTTATCTCCATGGCATGCCTGCAGGAGATAAAGTACCCTTCTACCACATTCATCACTCCTAGTATTGTCCTAAATCCTGACATTCCTTTAAAAGAAATGTATACTTTCCTTCTCTGTGAAGCAGAAAGAGAAAGAAAAAAGGAGGGGGGAGATAAAGAGAGAGAAAGAATATGGGAGGGAGGGGAAAGAGGGAGGGCAGGGGAGGTGAGGCGAGGAGAGATAGAAAAGTGACAGAAGCTTTACAGTACACTGGCAAGAATCCTAGCCATGCACCATCTGAGTGTAATTAGGTTATTTAACTTCTGAATTTCATATTAAAACGGAGATGAGATCACTTACATCTTCAAGGTTGAAAGGAAGGCTCTGCGTTCTCATGTCTTTAGAGCATCTGGTATGCAATTGTTATGGCTTGTGTCTAAATTCCCCACTCCCAAAGCCTCGTGTCGTCATAGGTGGAGCTTTTCAGAGGTGACTAGATCTAAATTGTGTGCTGCTGAGATCAAGAATGTGATGCTGAGACTGATTCCTGCTGCGATGCTATGATTAAGGCTGCCCCACTGTGAGTGTGAGTGCTACCTACCCTAAGGGTGGGTATCTTGGATAAGATATAAGGAACAGAAAGAAGGTCACTGCTTGTTGCTTGCTGCTTTGCTTTCTGCTTGCTACTTTGCTATTTTGCTGCATTCTGCCTGCCATGAACTGTTTCTCCTCTGTGATGCCCTTTTGCCATGCCATCTTGCCTTGGAGTCAGACAACTATGGACTAAAACCTCTACAAACTGTGAGTCAAATAAACCCTTCCTACCTTAACTTTGGATGTCAGTTATTTTATCTCAGCAACAACAAAAATATAACTAAGACAGCAATCATATTCCCTTTCTCTCTTCCTCTTTGTTCAGAACCAATTACAGAATTAATTAAAGCCACAAGGGTACAGACTACCAAATTTAAACTTTGTCTCCTTTTTTCAAGACCAGAGTCAGGCTTTGTTTTGACCTATCTTGCCAAATAAAGTAGGAAAAGAGATTTTCTGATGTGAAATAGAAGGCATAGATGGTTGGCACTGTGGTAGGAGCTGCTGAGACAAGGGAGGGTGACTAAGGAGCAAAGAGTCCCTCACTTACCTGATCAAACAGCTGCTTGCCAGTGGTGTTGGGCTGGATAGCAAACTCCAGCTCTGCATCCATGGTGGTCACACGTACACTGATCTAGGATGAGATTAAAGAAGACAGGTTAGTCATCTAGCTCCATGCTTGGCAGAGGCTAGGACAAGTGTTTGACTACTGAGGAAGGAAGTAGGATGCAAAGAACTTGAGCAACTTAGATATTGGTGGAGTGGAAGGGGAACTACAAACAAGTCATAACCCAGTCCTTGATCTCAATCAGTTTGTTGAAGACAAAAGTCACAGCCGCAGAACAATGCTTACCAAGGGGCAAACAAGAATGCAAATCAGCCTACTAACTAAGAGTAAGAAAACAGTAACTATACCTCTTCCACAAAGTCTTCCTTACTTACACCAACCAATTCCAGCCCATATCATACTCTTCTCTTCTTATCTCTTTATCTACAGCTTGGATTATCTATAGCACTGGTAGAAAACTTCAGGGACAAATTAGGAGAAGGATATAGAATAATGTACCTGGTTCTAAGCCTAGCACTATAACTGGCTGAAACACAATCTTAGGTAACTCGTATTTCTCTCCTGGGCCTTAGTTTCTCTCATCTGTGATTAACATTTCCTATTATTTCTGTCTCAGTTGTCTCTGAGGGCACAAGAGAGGAAGGGAGCCTTAGGAGACATGGGTGTGGTCAACATAAAGGTGTTATCAATGTCAAGTCGATAGAGAAACAAGGGGACAAGGAGAGATCCAGACCAAAATAAGAGGTAGCACACACATGATTTCACAGGCACTAGAAAATTTAGGAATCACTTTTACAAATAGATTCCCTGACCTAACTTAATGATAGCTGAAATTTCATTATTAGAGACTTTTTCCTTTGACTGAAAACTTGATAGTGATGGCAGTAGTAGGGACAGTAACAAGCAGCAGCTTTCATGTATCCAGACTTACTACTCACTGGACACTTCATATGTAATATCCCATTTAATATTATCAATCACCCTGTGAAACAGAAAGTATTTTCTAGGATGCTAACATACTACTTACAACACTATTGAGGGAAAAACTAATTACAGAACAGTCAAAGATGTGAATCTTCATGCAGTGAATAAGACATTAAACCTTATCACTCTTTGAACTTCTGGGCCTTTCCTGAGTACAGGGATCAGGCAGCAGAGAAGAGGGGACCAGACAGCCATTCTGCTAGCTACAAAATTCTGATGAAAACCAGGCCCAGCCCAGAGAATGATTCCATAAATAAATTTCACCAGGGATCCTGGGAGGAAATCTATTTCAGGATTGACAATGGGACAGGAAAGACCCTGAAGGCAGGAATAAGTAAGGCAAGTACCCTGTGGGACTAAGGCAAGTTAGCCACCCTAACTTGGTGCTACCCTAGTTTTCTTGCCAATCCAGTGACTCTTGTAGAAAGGACCCTCATAAAGTAAGAGGAATGAAGCCCAGGGGATAGGAATTTGGGGGGCATCACTACATATCCAATTTCAAATTACCCTTGAGCTGGGTCACGGGTAACCTCAAGACACCAATGACTGAAGGGACAGAAGAGAGTAGAATACAGACAGTGGATTTTCTAGTACATTGGATTTCATTTTCATCTCAAGGTTTGTGTCTAACTTTGAATTACCTCTCCAGTACCACGGCTCAGTGGGTACTCACAAAATGTTGGCTATATGAATAGCTATAAATGAAGAAATTTAAGAAATAGATATAGAATAGCATACACATAGATGAAGATACTTTGCATCTTGACCCTTTTATGCCATGGACCCTTCTTGGCAGTCTGATGAAGCCTATGGAGCCCATCTCAGAATATTTGTCAATGTATGAAATAAACGAAATACAAAGAGAGCAATTACATTGAAATAAGACTCCAAAATTTAATAATATGTGTTCATATAATATTAAGTCATTACCGATCACTGAATCCTACTATTACTTCTATAATTTCAAATTTGCATTGGGTATAAATTATATTTGAGAAATCTACCATAACTATATTATGACATAAAAATATCTTAGATTTCCACTGATGACAAAGTCACAGGTACTGCCACTAGTGTTGCAGTTATTTTTTTGGCCTGCATTCATACCTGAAAAAGAAGTTAAATTATAAGTTAGAAGTTAGTGAAAACAAACACGATTGTCCCTCAGTATCCATGTGGGATTGTTTCCAGGAACCCTGTACATACAACATCGAACTCTACTGATGCTCAAGTCTCTCAGATAAAATGGTGCAGTATTTGTATCTAATCTATACATATTCTCCTGTTTAACTCTAGATCAGTTATAAAACCTAATAACACTATGTAAGTAGTTGCAGCACTATATTACTAAGGGAATGGTGACAAGAAAAAGTCTGTACATTTTCAGTGCAGATGCATTTTTTCCAAACTATTAGTTGGTTCAATCTACATATGCAGAACGAAAATATACAGAAAGCCAACTGTATATAAGTTTTCCATCCAAGTTCATAGATTCTTCCTATGTTAAATTCTATCCACAGAGCTCATAGAGAGGTCCACCAATTTCATGTTAAAAATCCTTCTATAAATTTATTTCAATTCACCAATATTAACAGAATACAATGTTTAAGGAACTACGGTTGGAGTAAAGCTGTAGTACCATTCCCTGACCACAAGGTACTAACTGAGCAAATGGAACTATACTGTACAAAGAAGACCCTGAGAAATGCTATAGTAGAAGAGCAGAGAAACTTCTTGTGGAAATCAGGAATCACAACCATACATGGTATTTGTACTGGTGTCTAAGGACAAAGTACAGTTCAAAAACAAGAGACTATGGACGTAATGGGAAGAGTACTCAGATGTTCCAGGTAGAGAAAAACAATGGATATGATGGCCTAGGCCCTAGGAGGGGGCAGGATCAAGATGGCCAATTTAGAAGCATATATACCTACTCCAGAGGGAATAATGCCCTCCCTCTAGTGAAGGGGAAGCACCACAAGTGGAGGGCCTTAAAGGCTGCACTAGAACACTGGATCTAACTTCTTTGGGCAGTGGCCAGCATAGAGACTCTGAATGGAAATGGGAGTAGAAGCAGAACTGTGTTCTCGGGGGAAAAAAATGATTGGAGAAGAATTGACAAAGGGAGTACAACTCCAAGAAAACATTCCACAACCTAGGAGCTCTCTTTAATTCATACTATTAGAAAGAATTTGAGAAAGTAAGCCAGCAGCATTTCTTGCAGATCATGTCAGCTGAAGCTCATGTCAATCTAGCATCTTCCGGGCACTGACCAAGGGTGGAGCCCAGTGCTGGCCCATAGTAGGCACTCAAATATTTGTTAAGGAAATATTTCTTAAATAAATTACTTGGTAAAAAGGGACTCATTGTGAGTCAGGAATACGCATGTCAGAGAGGCTAGTGCTGGTTATGCTTCCTCCTTCATAAATACAGCATCAACCTGGAATAAAGATGCTCCTAAAATCTAGAGGGGTCCAGCTCAAACACAACTGGAACCTGTTTCTCCTGAATTCCTACTCAGGGCTTTCGTCACTCCACTGTGGCTGTGGCTGCTTCTCTGGGGATAGCAGCCTGAGGTTTTTTAGAATTCTACTGTGGAGATACAACAGGTATTTAAAAATTAGGAAAAAAAAACACAAAGGCAACTTCCATATTTGCCATCACTTAACTCAAAAGAAAATATGAATCATAAGGACAAGTTCATGGGTCTGTGCCCTCCCATTTTCTATGCATGTCAGAAGTGTGTGTGAGGGATGGAGGGATAGAGGTAAAAGAGGTAATAACAATCGGGGCCCAAAGATGATGAGTAGGGTAGGAGACCTGATCAAAAGTCTGCTTGCTCTTAGAAGAATCTGGGATCCAAGTTGCACAAGATAAGCTGCAGGCCCAGGTCCACTGTCACAGGGCCCACTGAACGCTCACCCTTTTGGGCCTGGCCTCTGCTCTCTAACTAAGGAGAAGGCAGTAGTCTCATTTGGGAGACAAAAACCTGAAAACAAAGCCTCCTAATTCAACAGAAACTTCGCAGGCATCCCCTTAGCTTAGGGAGAGTAGAGGAGTTGATCTCGACAGGGTACCATTTCAAGATGAGGTTCCCAGCAGAGAACTGCTTATATAACTAATCCCTGCCTTAGCTGAGCCTGAGGATATAGACTTAGCCTGAGAGCAAAGAATATGTCATGAAGGGTTTAAGGAACAGCAAAGAAATGTCTAGGTATGTATGGGGGCAGTTGTCATCTTTTCACACACACTAGCCCACCAACTCTAGTCCAAAAATATAGACACTTCTTACACCAAGCTCTTCTCTGAGCATTAACAAGCCCATCTTGGTGGTCTACCATCCAAATCCTTCAAAAAACTTGGATCTCTCTCACATCTTCACTAGGCTAGCTAAGGCACAAAAACAATCAGGCTAGACACTACCCTTCTCTGCCTAGCAGCAACAGCTGGGGCACTTTATTCTATGGGCCTGGTCAGCTTCACGTAAGGGTCCCTCTCTTCCTCTAGAACCAGAAGCATTCATGTGAGCAGTAGCCAAGCTACAGCAAAGGAGTCTGGAATTGGTTTGCTCTCACTTGCCCCATGTCACTGAACTTTAAAATGGTTCCTTTCTGTAAAAAAGTTGGGGAAAAACAGAGGAAAAAGCAGTGAAATAACCACAATTAACTTTGCCTACCTCCAGGCCAGAGGTGATGGGCATTACTAGCTCCACTTCATAGATGAAAAAAGTGAAGTACACAGAAGAAGTCATAGAAGAATGGAAAGGAACACTTACTGCATGCCAACTACGCACCAGCCCCATCACCCACAGTCTCACTTAATATCACTGAAGTCACATTTACTCAGCCAGCAAGTGGCAGAGGCGGGTTTTCTGGACATTCCTGAGGCTCCATCGACAATTCCACCCACTTCTCTAGTCATGCAAATTTCATTGCTGTCTTCAGACACTGCCCTGGCAGCTATTTTGGCCAAAACCCAAATAGTTTGTCATAGGAAGCCTGGGCATAACTGGGAAGCACTGCTTGGGAAGGCCCCCTTGCCTCCATAGGGCAAAACTTGTGAGTCAGTTCAGTTAAGAATGATCTCACTTCCCACCTGCCATCTTTTCATTCTCCCCAAGTGCCCACTCCCTGAGACTTTCAGTGGAACTACTAATGTGATGAAGTACGCAATTATAAGTGGGGGATGGGAACCAAAGAAAGGACAAGTTTTACCACAGCAATCCTAGTACTAAACCATCTCCAGCAGTCTGGATGTCAATCCCCATTATTTGCACTCCAGCACTCACTATTTCCAGCTGCTAGTACTGGTACCATGGCAAGGTGGACCAGGGCCTAGTGTGCCTTGCCTCTTGGAATGATAGCACCCCTCAAGCAGTTATTTTCCAAAAGGTGAAAAACGAGGGTTGCTTTGAATCTCCAGCCTAGTAGCCATTGTCTCCCCACCACCACTACCACTGACTCATTTACTTCCCAATAACTCAGACTCTTCCCTGTGGAGTTGGAAGTGGTACCTGGTATAGTCATCTGCTCTGACCTCTTCTTGCCTATTTCCAGGCATTTATCGGAGTCAGGTTAACTGCTGAAGGTTAACCTTTCCTATCCCTCTGTGTTTTCTCAGTAGTTTCTAGAAAGGAGAACTACACCCAACCCCACCTACACCCATACTTTAATGGATAAGCATTAGTTCTTCAACCAGTGCAACTGCTCCAGAGGGCATGAGAGCCAAGTGTCTGCTTTCATAGGCTTTAGCCCAGCCCTGCTCTCCAAAGAGCATTTTAATGGAGAAATAAGGGCATATCGGAGATTAAGTGTTACTCTTCCAATTACAGTACCATGTTTGGGGCACTGACACCTCTTAACAATGAAAACATAACTACCTTATCAGTGCAAGAGGAGTGCTCAGAGCAATGGTCATTCATCTTCTTTACAGCTCCCCATTATTTCAATCTATTCATCCTAGAATCTCATCTAGCTTCTCCCTTCTGAAATTCTCATATTTGTTCTCTAAGACAATAAACAATTTGAAACGATCAGATCAGAAATGGACCTCAGAAATCACTTGACTCAAACCCTGCAATATACAACTAGGGAAACTGAGATCCAGAAATCAAAACATACTGCCCCAGGTTCACCTTGTTGCTAGGTAGTATGAGAGCAGGGATTAAAAATCTGATTGTTTATCAATAGCCTACTTAATAGACCATAGTGCCACCCTAGCTCTTTGAAAACAGATACTTCATACATAATACAGTGGCTATGAACAAATTATATGGAAGAGGATGGGCCAGCTTGTTTCCATAAAAATCTCCAAGCTGACACTGCTTAGAAACCTAGCTTTCAAAGAGGGGCAGGCCTTTCAGGCTGAGACATTTACCACCATCCATTCTAGTGAGTGACTATTTATTTATTTAGGTACTAGAGATTGAACTCCCCAGCCCTTTTTTATTTCGGGAAAAAGCTTTGCTAAGTCACTAAATCTTTTACAATAATAGAGAAAGAAAAAAGCAGAGAATTTGAGGAACGGGTTTGCTTCCAGGCAGCCAAAAACAATAGTTCTTTCAATTTCCATAAAACTTCAAAGGTGCCAAAATAAAAAGGAAGAGGCCCAGTATTAATAAAGTAAGTTTTCAAATAGGTGAAGTTGCTCTCTGTAGCCACACCCAGCTGAGCTTCACTCTCTGCTTGACCCAGCTTCCTGCCTGCAAGTTTCACAGGAAGTATTTGTAGACTGGAGACACAAACCATTTTTGGCTGCCTGAAGATGCCAGCTATGACAGAAGCACCAGAAGAGGGCTCTGTTCCCTCTGTTCAGGAACACAGCCCAGCAATCTTCAGCACCACAGCACACTGGAGTTGATCTAAGTCCTGGCTTGAGTTCCATCCATTGCTCGTGGGAATTAGGCCCTGTCCAGTGCCTCTAGATCTTAATACCACTGAAGCCAGAATCAGTCAGTTATGCAGGGGGGCAGGAGGAGGGTTCGAGGCCTAGTTAAAAAGCTCTGTTTTTGCCAAGTGTGATGTTACACACCTGTAATCCAAGATCACAAGAATGAAGACAGCCTGGACAACTTGGCAAGACCCTCTCTCAAAATTACAAACAAAAAAGGACTGGAGACATAGTTCAGTGTTCCCAGGGTTCAATCTCCAATATCAAACAACAACAAACAGCTCTATTTTTAACCCCAGGGTTGAGATAAGGTTGGCTTTTTAACTATCATGCAACCTGATTTTAGGGCTAGCAGTGGTAGAGTCCTGGCCTCCAATGCCTGAGGCCCTGGGTTCAATCCCTAGCACTACAAGTGAAAAAAACATAAGATGGCTTCCTACTCTATAAAATGGGCCTAATAATATTAACCTCATTACAAGGTCACTTGTAAGTACTTGGCACATCATAATTAGAATGTGATAACTCCTCCCCTTTCAGCCATTTTACTACAAATATTCCATCTGACAAGCATGATTTAAAACAAAAACCTGTGACTATAAAAGATGAGAAGCTGCCTAAGTAAACTTCTAAAGAGCCCTTCCAGCATAAATGACTTCTTTCTTTGGGGTCAAACTCTAAAATGTAATTAAATCTTTAGTTGCCTTAGACAATATGAAGTCATGCACAACAGTGAGACACATGCTTTTATACCTGCGTTATTTTACGTGCTTTCTCTCTTGAGAGAGACAGAGATTTCCCCTAAGCAGCAGAGCCCTAAGAGAAAACAAAGCACAGCAGAGCACCTACTGTACTTTATCCTTTTCAAAGACTACCTGATCTTTCCTTGTTCTGGATTCTGTCCGGCCATTTCTCTAGTCATGTCCCCACCCTTCAACACAACCCACCAAAATTTCCAAACTTCCCCAGATAGCATACCAAAGATTACAAATTGGGTTGGCAAAATGGATTATCAGAATCGCCTGAGGTAATTTTTTTAATACAAATTTCCTGGCCTCATCCACAGAGATTCTGATTTATTAGTTCTGAAGTAGGGTCTAGGCATCAGAAGTTAAGAGACTCATATAATTTCAAGCACCAGTCAGATTTGGGAGATTATAGATTATAATCTAGTAATATAGAGTATAGCTTCCTGAATTGACGAATCTCTCACGAACTAGTGCTAAAATGGCGAAAAGGAAGTCAGATGGGCACATTCTTGTGATCCCAGTACTCTGGTGGGGCCGGTTGGGCCTCACAGCAGGCAAGACCGACGCGTTGATAACGCGGAGACCAGGCTGATGGCGCAGATCCTTTTTATTGCGGAAATACAGAGGCATATATACCGTAGGGGCGGGGAGCAGGGGTGGAGGCTAGGGGCTGGACCTAGAAGAGGCGGGGAAGTGGGAGTCTCCTGGGGGAGGGCTCGGCCCACGGAGGACGACATCAGCGGGGAGGGCTGGCCTCCTCAAACCCGGTGAGGGGAGGGGCCCTAGCTCCTCAGATCTGTGGCGGGGAGGGCCGGCCTCCTCAAACCCAGTAAGGGGAGGGGCTCTGGCTCCTCAGACCCGCGTGTCCGTCCTCAATGCGGACGGACCATAGAGCCTCTTGTACGCCAGGGGCCACACTCTGGGAGGCTGAGGCAGAAAAATTGCAAGTTTGAGCCCAGACTGGGCAAATTAGTCACCTATCTCTTAAAAAAAATATGTAACTCATAAAGTGCTTGCTTGGAATGTAGCTTAGTACGAAGGCCCAGGGTTCAATCTCCGTACTGCCAAAATAATAATAATAATAATAATAAAGGTTAATATCTACGAGCAAAAAGAAACATAGCAAGTAAGAGGAACTACATCAGGGCTGTTGGGCTTGATGTGTAAACGGTTCTCCAGGGCGAATATAATCCACACCCACAAAACATTCAACAATGTAATCAGTGATGGTTCCACCCCTAAATCTCTCTGCACTTTGGTCTCCTTGTTTGTAAAAGTAGCCCAAGGATTATACCTGCTCCTCTCTACCAGGAATCATCACTGATCACCACCACAGACACTACTGTGCACTAAAATAATATCTCTGTAGTAAGAGGAATGAGGCTTTATAAAGTTCTGAAAATCAAGATCTAGCTCTACCTATAACACACCATAAGCTCTCAAATCTCACTTGTAAGATGGGCATAAAGATGCCAACCTGCTGTGGCATGCTAATGAGAGGTTTCTCAAACTTAACAGATCATAAGAAGCATTTGAGGCACCTGTCAAAAGCTCAGATTCCTGGACCCACATCCCAAGCTTACTCTCCACAGGAAGGACTTGGGAATTTATATTTCAACAAGCACCTCAGGTTATTCTTACGGCCTGGCAAGTTTAAAGAAACAGCCTCCAATACAGACGCTGGTGAGATGCCAGCATAAAACCAGAAGTCTAGTCCTCCAAAATGCTTCCAGTCCAGAGATCTTCATGATAGGGACATTGAGGTTGGTACCCAGCAGAGCTGGCTCTGCAGGCACGAAGAAGAGACTTTTTCATTCCAATCAGAAAGCTAAATGCACCAAACCTTTGAGTCATTGTCCAGAATGTTCAACCATCTTCCTGTCTAGTTAAGAACCAGACAGAGGGAAGAAATCGCTCAGCAGCCAAAATATATTGATCAAAATTCATTAATTAGGGCCCCAATCAGAGCCCTCTTGAGTTGTCTGCCTTTTTTTCAGTACTGGGGATTGAACCCAGGACCTCAACACTGAGTGAGCTACATCCTCAGCCCTTTTTATTTTTTATTGAGACAGTGTTTCACTAAATCAGGGGAGAGGATGTGAGTCTAAGATAAGTGTGAC
This sequence comes from Dasyprocta punctata, assembly GCA_004363535.1. Classification (NCBI taxonomy): domain Eukaryota; kingdom Metazoa; phylum Chordata; class Mammalia; order Rodentia; family Dasyproctidae; genus Dasyprocta; species Dasyprocta punctata. The sequence continues at coordinate 17,556 of RJWM01005764.1, read as the reverse complement.
TACAAATGGTACACTGGAACTAGTTTACACTAAAGATGATCATGCATATCTCTTCTCAACTCCTCCAACAATGACTTTATGTTGGTAGCTTGAAACTGAACATAGTAGGAATTTTTTTTTACAATGAGAATTGCCCAACAAATGACTTTATTGGATACTTGATAGTTAAATATTTATAGTCACAGCACCTGACATGAAACACATCCAAGTAAACACCCTTAAACCTATTTTGCAAATGAAGAAACTGAGTTCCAGAGAAGGAAAGCAACCATCTTTCAGCTGCAGGACCCTGAGCAAAAGCCAGGTCTCTCTGGCTAGCTACAAATCCCTGGCTTTCCTTACCAGCACTGCAGGGTAGTAGGAGGCTCCTCCAGTCAGCCAAAAAGTGGGCTCCTCATCAGGTAAAGGTTAAACAAGGGCACATAATTGTGCCTGGTGTATCACCAAGGAAAGCTGAGGGTTAAGAATCCAGACCTGAATCATAAAAGCAGTAAGAGACAGCCCCATTCCCTCAGAGGAGAGAGGCTAGGATGGGTCGGGGAGTGGGCTGGAAAGCCCCAGTAGAAACTACAGCACATTCTTAAAGGTTCTTCCTAAATACCTGACAGAGACCAAGGGCTCTAAAGTGAAACCCTGAGACATTATAAGTCCCTAGAGTTGAAGCCTCAGTTTCCCTACAAATAAAATGAGAGTAACAATGCCTACCTCATAGGATTGTTGTAAGGATGGCATTATCTCTGTTACTTACAGGAAAACAGTTGGCTTATAGTAAATATTTGGTAAATTTTAACTTTCTTCTCCTGCAACCTCAATACAAAGTCAATTTTTTTCCCAAGTCTCTGACCTACTTGTATACAATAATCATCCTATCACCATGTGTGCAGTCCTCTACTTTGTAAAAGACACTTGCCTACACATAGTCTCTCATGGGATCCAACCCCATATGGATGGCAAGGCAAAGACAAGCACCATTTTACAGAAGGGAGAAATACGAGTCTCACAGTGAGGTAGAAAAACAAAACAAAACAACTTACTTGACCACTGAAACAATACTTGAATCCAAGTCTCCTCAACTATCAGTACACTGTTGTTTGCCCTTCCAAGTCTCTCATTTAAGGTTACAGAGAATTCTTCTAAAGTCTTGCCCATTATCATTAATTTCATCCAAGAAATCTAGTGGCCTCTGACCTCCACCTTTATCTTAGGGTACTATAAGAAGGGTTCTCCTTGAGATAGCAAAAGAACCAAGACAGCACATGGGAAGGGTAGTCCTGCTTGGCAGAGGCACCCACACCATTAGTTGGGACCAACAACCCAAGAATGGTGGTCCAGAGTCTAGGTATGGGTCTGGTCCTAGTAAACTCGTGACATTCTCTTCTCTCTCCAGGTCCAAATATCCCCAACTATACTGGTGGCTTATTCAGTGGCTTCTGTCATTTTTACATTTTAGCAGCTTTGTGCCTCATCACTCTCACAAACAAAATTATATAAAACTTCAAAATATGAAGTACATTAAAAAAAGGCTGTTCTGGTTGAGTATGGGCTATGGTTTAACAAACAGCTTAGCCAAATAGTCTGCAATCCATTAGATTAGCAGCTTGGAGATAGAGAATCCCAGGTCTGATCTTCTAGAATTCTATTCACCTAGCTCTGCCACTGATTCCTTATGGAAATTATAGGACTCTCTTGGCCCGCTATTTCTTCATCTATAATATGAGGTAGTTAGACTAGTTGGCTTCTAAAAATATTTTCAGCACTGTGACTCCAGCAAAGGGAGCCCAGCCATCCTCACTGTGCAGAGGGACTAGCATAAGCAAAGCCTCATCTCTGCACCCCAGAGATTTCCCTCATCCTATGGTGACTCTGAAATGAACCCTTTAGGCAGTTCTTCAAGCACTGGGTAAATGGCAGCTGGGCAAGCAGGCAGGCAGGCAGGAAGGCAGGTGCCCCACCCTTTCTTACACAGGAAGCTAGCTACATCCTCTTTTCCCCACCCCAGGCAACACATCTCCAAAGGTCCCCAGCAAAAGCAGTGGGGGTAGGGAGAAGTTGGGGCCTAAAAGGAAACAGAACATGCAAATCACCTCAGTGTGGTAAGGAGCCATCTGTGGGGAAGCAACCACTTAGAGCACTGAGGAAGAGCAGCAAAGCTGCCCCATCATCTCCTGGGGTCCACCTCAACAAAAAACACCTTGCCAAAATGTCAAGGATAGGCTGGTACACTAAGTAGCCCTCAAATTACCCATTCCACACCACTGAGCTCCTACAGGTCAAAGAGCTGGGCTTCGTACACATGTATTTGTCAGGAACAGTCTTTCCTGGGGTAAGAATACAGGCATGCCATTGGTGGGGGTGTACACATGAGTGAACACTTAAGAAAAAAGGAGCTTAGGGCTGGCAGTTTGGCTCAGTGGCTTAAGTGCCTGTGTGGCAGGCGCGAGGTTGTAAGTTTGATCTCTGGTGCCGAGAAAAAAAAAAGAAAGAAAGAAAAAAAAAAGAAAAAAGGAACTCTTCTGAGCCTCTCGAAGCCGAGGAGGCAGGCACCAGTGCTCACAGCTATACATCTACTCTACTTTCCCGCACTGCCCCATACCCTGTGACTGAGACCCAGCCCTCCCCACATCCTGTTCTCAGAGAACACGTGGCTGCCTGGGGAAAGATAATGTCATTACCACACTTCCTCTCACTGGAGGCTTTGGTTGACTGAGGAGAGAGGTGGAGTTCTCTGCCTGACCAGGCTGAATAAGCTACAATTAATCTCACAGTTTCACAGATGGGAGACAGGAAGGGTGACTAACTAGCATTGGTAGCATCATTCACATTGGAGGAGCCATTCCTACAGATAGATGGTGATAGGGCAAAGTACTCCTGGGAAAATGAATTTTCTGGAAAACTTTTGCATTTTTTCTACATTTGGACAGCATGCCAGTGTTCTTCCTTAATCTCTGAACCAAAGGATACAAAAATACAATAAAACTGTATTTTTAAAAAATCTCCCGAATGTCACTAAAGTCTCACTGCACATGAGTTTTAGATGCTAGTATTGGCATTTCTGCTAACACATCATGATTTAATAGACCTACAGTGGCTTTGGTCACTTGCGAAAATAAAATGGCTTCAAACCTATAGGACCAGGTCCTCCAACAAACTCTAAGAAGGGGTAGAAAAACACAACCCCAGTCACTGCTGAATCTCTCTTCACTCCTTCCTAACCAGTTTACTCCCTAGCTCCCCTCCTTGTCTTCCTTCCCCAGACTACAAACATAGCAAAGAGTGTAGCTGAACATTCCATCTAAATATTCAGGGAAGATCTCCTCATTCATCTAACATGAGAAGGCAGAAGGCAGATACCATTCCACAACACTACCTCACTAAGGGCAGACATTTACTGTAGTATAATCTTTGGCTGTGCTTGTAAGAAGCACTTGAATTCACCATTCCTAAGCAGGAAGCTTACACCTAATCTGGCAGCCTAACCCAACACTTGCCTGAATCAAGGTACAAGGTTTACCACGTAGGCCTTAAGAAAACACAGATTGTCAAAAATATCTACCTCCAGTGGATGTGCTGAAGGCTGACCTGCTCCAAGTGTCTCTATTTATAGCCACTGGATCACAGCCTTCATTTTTTATCATGACCACCATCCTGGAGGCAGAGATACAGTACAGATAACAGAAATAACGCCTTTGGGCTCTGTGGATCTATGATTGCTTGGAAAAGTCCATTGGGAGGTACGTAAGAGAATATATAGTATCCAGTTTACTAGTTTTGGTTCCCACATAACGTGATATAGCTTCTCTAAAAAATGGATTTTCTTTCTTTTTGTTTCTTTTCTTTTCTTTTTCTTTTTTGAGTTGATAAAGCCACATCTTGCCCTCCAAACCACAAACTCTGCTACCAATTTACTGAAGATGGTAAAAACTATTTCACCTATCCAGCAATAACACCAAGGATTTTTAGCACCCTTACCACCACAAACATTATTTGTACGCTCTAATGCTGAGGTGAGCATACATGAACCCCCCCAGTTCACCCCTCCCATAGACACACAGACAGATCAGTTCTTTGGGTACACCAAGAACCTTTCTTCCCATCATTCCAAATTTGGCCTAGTTTCTTCAGAAAGCTTCAGGAAAAGTCCCATCAGAATCTCTATAGAAATTACAGTAAGTCCTCAACTTACAAACATTCAACTTGTGAATATTCACACATACGAACGGACCTTGCATTAGGAACATTCATAGATCCGAACAAAAAGTGAAAGTAGCTTATATGTCTGCTGGACATTGTCACAGCTGTGCTGTTGTGTACGATACTGTCCTATAGTACAGTGCTCAATCAGAGCCCAGGATATCCGAAAGCAGGAAGAAAAACAGTCGTGATGTGGCGAGGACTGCTAGGAAGAGCAAAGCAGTATATACTATCTTATCTTTGTCAAAGGTATGTAAGACTCACTTTGTTAGACTTACAAAAGAATTCAATTTACAAATGTTCTCCCAGAATGGAACTTGTTTGGAAGTTAGGCACTTACTATACACAAAAGCTTCCCTACTGGCCTTATTTTATTCTACAATGCAAAAAAAAAAAAAAAAAAAGACACTTAAATTGTACTGTTTCATGTTATTACATTGGAACAGCAAATAAATCTACCTTTTACTTACTTCAAATGTTTCAAAGAGAATCCACATTCAAACACAAACATATATACGCATATTGGTTCTATATACCACCAAATTATCAGACACTCAGTATATAGACCAGGTTTTGAGATTATTCATGTGTGTGTGTGTGTATGTGTGTGTGTGTGCATGTGAGACAGAGAGACAGACAGACAGACAGAGATCGCGATTGGACTTTTGTTGGAGGAAGGCAATTTGTAGATATGTAAATGAGTAATTCCATTTCATACAGCAAAGGCAGTGATACAGATAATAAAATACAACTGTGCAAACACAAAGATGGGGCACTTGGACCATAATGGGAAAGTGAGTGGAGAAACAAAGGAGATGAGAAAGCAGATTTCAAGAGAAAGAGCTGATAGGTCCTGAAGGATAAACAAGACTGAAAAAAGATTAAAGGGAAAGGGGAATTCTTGTGGTATTCTGGATAGAGACATGGTATGTACAAAGACACAGGGCAAGAAACACAATGCATGACTTCCAAATGCCACAGAAAAACTTACAGCCAGTGAATACCCTCCCAGTACATGAAGTTAATGACTAAGACCTCCTTTTCCAGCTTCCTGACCTTTCCAGAATCTATCCAAAGAAAGTAAATTATAAAACTTCTCACCAACTTGGTATTAGGTACCAACTCATCAGAGTTTGGGGAAATGTGTACCACAGGTAAAACAGAAATCCCTGGAGCAAAGTCAGACAATCTGGCTATGTACAAAATACAGGTAGGAAGTTGACTCTATTCCCACAACCCACTGAGGCATAAACTTTGTTTAATGAGCATTCTTTGTCCTAGCTCCCAGACACCGTGGGAGTCAATGTCCAAAACTGAGGAAGTCCACTACAACATGCTTCAATCCATACAGGGAACCTGTTCACCTACAGAAAGACCTGAAGGGGCAACCAGAATATGACTCCCCTGCACCCAAACCTCCTCTCCCCACCCCACATACACACGAAGAGGAAGTGAAAGCTACCCACACAGTAAGTGCCTGCAGTAGGCCCCGGCCAAGGATGTGAGGGTTCTGCAAAAGGCCAGGGACCCACTGATTTCACAAACTTTTGTTCTCTTGAGTAAGGGTTCCTTTAATCATTTTCTCCTCAGCACATCCTCTATTCTTCCCACCCCACAACCACCTTTTCTACCCTGAGTCTCAAACATTTCTTCTCCTTTTCCTTCACGGCCTCATGCTTTGGGACTTTCAAAGCTCCCCAGAACATGAATTCCCCTTTACGAAGTGACAGACACATCCACAAGGATTCTCAAATTGACCCCTTACCTCCAAACAACAGGCAGCAACACAAGGCACGGTGGAGTTCACCACAAACTAGATCAATTATGGCTATCACTGTTTCAAGTATCACTTTTTTCATCTATTAAAAAATTTATGCTGGTGCGGAGTCACACATCTATAAATTCCAATACTTGGAGGCTGAGGCAGGAGGATGGAGAGTTTGAGACCAGCCTCAGTTACACAGTGAGTTTGAGAGCACATAGTCTACGACTACATAGGAAGACTCCATTTCAAAGAAATAAAAAAAAAAAATAAAATCATACAGAGCTAGTATATTATTGGGGGCCCACTGCAAATTAGAGGTAGAGCCTAACAGGGTCCTAAAATCTTTCAACCTCAAACACTTAAAGGGAAAAATGTAACTTAAGAGATTTAGGGAAATAGACATTTATCAGGCATCTTCAGTATTTCAGGTATCTTGCCAGGTATACTCTCGCACTCTCAAGCTCTTTGATTCTCTCATAAATTTCAAGGAAGTGGGTAACCTTACAAGTCTCCACTTTAAAGCAAAGTTAAGGGTCAGAGATGGTAAAATGCCTTACCTAAGGTCATGCAAATGTAAATAATGGTTGAAGGTTGAAAAGTACTACAATTATAAGCACACTTCTTTTTCTTATGGCTACTTACACTTCCTTCTCTTAAATCATCTTTGTCAATGCTAACCAGACCCCTGTTCCCAAAAAGTCATGGGAAAAACCGAGGCAACTCTACTTGGGAAGGTCACCATTGATTGTCACCTGAAAATCATTTACGCCAATCTCACTGACTACCTACAAATATGCTAGGTTTGACTTTAGGAGGCTCAACAAAGCCAGGGATGGAGTGTGGGGAAAAGAACAGGAACATCTGGCCCCAGTTCTGGAATCCCCTACTGAATACAGCTTTGAATTTTATGTTTCTGTTTCCAAATTTCACTAATTACTATCAACAGCAGCTGTGCACTTATCAGATCTGGGATGAAAAGCAAAGTTTTACGAAAGATAGTGAATTAGAAGAATGTTTCGTTTATCCAGTGCTTTCCACTCCAAGAAGGATACCCCAAATAGCTATGACCTCAAGTGTACAGCAGAAGGAAACAGAGTGGCTTATTAATTTGCTAATCAACATGGAAGAGATTTATGATTTGTGACAAGCACTGTAATCATAAATAAGACTTCAAAGGCCTACAATGTACCTGGTTCGGCAAAGAGGTGAATATAAAAGTGAGTATAAGCTGGCATGGCAGCATGTGACCACCATCCCAGTGATTTAAGAGGCTGAGACAGGAAGATTGCTTGAGTTAGTAGTTCAAGGTCAGCCTGGGCACCATAGTGAGACTTTGTCTCAAAAAAAAAAAAAACAGTAAAAAGAAATGGGTATACAATAAATCGGTAGTCCAAAGCATAGTATATGGCAGTGATAGTGAACCTTTTAGAGACTGAGTGCCCCAACTGCAACCCAAAGTGCACTTATTTATCACAAAATGCAAACACCGCAATTAAACCTGAATATCTGACGCTCAGTTGCTGAGGCAACTTGGCTTATATGCTGACAGAAAAAAGAGGGCTCTACATGCTTGCTGAAACCTGTAAACCATAGGTTCACCACCACTGGTCTATGGGGTTGGCAAAGTAATTCTGTGGGCTGCATAATGGTCTTGGTTACAGTCTTCTTTTTTCTTCTTTTAATAATACTTTTTGTTTTTTATTTTATTTATGTATGTATTATTTATTTATCTAGTTTGGTCTTTTTGTGACAGGGTCTTGCTATGCAATTGAGCCTGGTCTTGAGCTCACTTTGTAGCTCAGAATAGTCTCAAACTTGCAAGATACTCTGCCTCCCGAGTGCTGGGATTACAGGCATGAGCCGCCATACCTGGCTTCATAATGCTTTTTAAGATGTAAAACCTATTTTTACCATACATACAAAAACAGGTACCACAGGCAAATTTGCCAATGGCTAAGCTAGCCTAAATATTGGGAGGCATATAACCCCACTGACTATCTGGAAGGTCTAAAACTTGGACTACTAGGCTTTTCACATTCTACTTCTCAAAGCATGTGTGACGTTTTGGCTGAGATGCTAAATGGTAGACAAGTACTGTAGATGTTAATGTGGAATGTAATTTTAATCATGTGCAATTAGTCACAAGACCTAATTTGCAGTAACTATTGCTATTTTCTTTAACAATGCCTTTTTGCTTTGTAGGCATTAACATTTGTGTGTAAAGATTGTGTTTGGATTCAACAGGGAGCCACAGTATTTAAACTGACCAACCTAATGTTACAACTACTTGAAAGTGACTTCGCGGTTACCTTTTCTCCCAAAGAAAATTTTTCTTTGGAGGATGGAGGGAAAAAAGAAACTCAAATCGTCCTCCTGATGCTGTTTGTTGTTCACATTAAGCACATTCACATATCCCTGGGAGAACACATAGCCCCTTTTCTACCACCTAGAAAATGGGGAAAACAATCAATGACCACACTGTGATATGGTGCCAGGCATGCAGCATTCCTTGATGCACTCTGAAGGTACAGGAACAAGAATGGCTGGGACCTGTGAGAGGCTGCTCTATGGCTGGGTCAACTTACTAATCAGGTATAAAGGCTACCCTGCTGAAGGAGGAATTAGAAAATAAGCAATCCTTAGTTCCCAATCATCCTGCTTTGGATACAAGACAGGGCTTCACCCCAGCACTTCCATATAGAGCTGAGAAGTGAAGTCACCAGGTCCATGGGCTCTTACTCACCAACTGCCTATAATGTTCTCACTAACTGAATGTCTTGGCACCCACTGCATTACTCACTTCCCATCCTGTTTTATCCTCCTCCCCCCGCCACCACTACTGGTCTGTACATGCTCAGACAGTGAACTTGCTTTCTAAAGAGAGCTACTCCTTTCCCTTGGGTCTTGTTAGCTACTCTGAGCTCCACCTCTTCCTCTACCATTTGCAAATGGGCCTGAAATGCACATGTACTCCACATCCTCTACTCAAGTTTAGAGTATGCTCAACTTAGCTGTCAGGGTCACCTTTACCTCTAGCTACCAGAAAAGAAATGGTCCTGAACAAAGTCTCAGCTCAGCTTTATCAGTGCTGTGTGGGCATGGGAACAAGATCCCTCTTTCTCAGTTCAGTTATCTTATAGGTAACAAGGAAAAGCTTCCATTAAAGATATAATTTCAATCTTTGTCTAATGTCCTAATCACTTTGGAGAGCTCTCAAAAAGTACAGATCCCAACCAGGCAGGGCAGTACATGCCTGTGATCCTAGCAATTGAGAGGCTGCGGCAGCAGGACAACAAGTTCTATCTCAGTCTGTACTACAAAGTGTGACTCTTTTCTCAAATAGATACATATAAACAGAGGTACAAATACAGATATAGATATAAATAAGTATAGCAATCCTAATTCAGACCAACTAGAGCCCACATATCCTTTTACAGACTGGCTAACACCAACAGCACAAGCAAGCTGAACTTCTTCAGGCATGACTTAGACAAAGGCGATCGGAAAAGAGGAAGGTTAGCTGGTTCCATGAAAAATTAAGCCCTATATCATGAGAAGGGCAACTCTAACAACTAACGTCCAGCTTCATTCTTGGACCAGTAAGGTCATGATTCAAATTTCCCCCTTTTTCAACCTTTGCACCAAGTCCACAATAAAAATGGTAAAATGTATCAGCACTAGCAAATCTATCTCTACATGCTTTGACATTAAGCAAGCATTATGACTTTTCTTTCCTCTAAAGTCCTACTGTTACTCCATTGTGTATAAATACTATTTTCTTTATACACTGATCTGTTGATGGACATACATGCAGTTTCCGAAATCTAGCCATTATACAGTGTGGTGCTACAAACATGGGTATGCATGTACCCCTGTGATATGATCACTTAACTCTTTTGAGGAGATACCTAGAAGGGAGATAACTGGATCAAATGAAATTTCTAGTTTTAGTGCTTTGAGCAGTCTCCACACAGATTTCCACAGGGATTGTACTAGCTTACATTACCAACAACACTGTAGAAGGGTTCTTTCTCCCCCATATGTCCTTGCCAGCATCTGTTATTATTTGATTTTTTGATGACAGTCATTCTTTTTGGGGGGTAAGATGGTATCTCAATAAAGTTTTAATTTGCATTTCTCTAAAGAAAGATAAACTTGAGGCATTCATAGGAAAATGAACACAATTCAACATATATAATATATACATATATTGTGTGTGTGTGTGGCAAAGTATAAGACGGATAAATAGAAAGTAAAGAAGTTCAAATATTCCCCAAATCATCTGTTCTGTTGTTTCAAAATTATTTTAAGATACATACTAATTTGTTTCATTTATACTACTCATTTCTCCTTGATCAATGAAAAGAAATCTTTGTCCTGTGTTTATTTTATTGAAAACTTTAGCTTGTTTCTTTTTTGTAAGGGTGAGTCTTTTTCCCCCATGTCCTTATCAGCATTTGTTATTATAACATAATCTTTGACTATATCTTGTACTCTGAGTAACTACTTTGAAGATGATACAGTGTATTAATCCTTGATATTCTCTTATTATTTTGTTATGAAATTTTGTTTTATTTCATTGAAATAAATATTTGCTTTATTACTATCTACTTGGATTACATTAAAATAAAAAGTAATGAAAAAATAAAATACTAATGTTATCTGCCTTTAAAAACTAGCTTTTTTCATTTGCCACATATGGTGACTAGGGCCTAACTTTAAGGACTTTCCATCCTACTAAGAGTGTATGGTGACAAGGGGGAATTGCTTTTCCTATCTCCACAAACTTCAGCAGCTCTAGTGACACATTCCTATGTGATGGTGTCACATTCCTCAGGGCCCGTCAGATGCTTGTGACCAGAACTATGCTGAACTACTCCATGATATCAATCTGTCACCTCTTTGTGGTGGGTTCTCTAAGAACTCTCTCCAAAGCATCTCTTGCCTCCTCACCCACATTAGGTCTACACTGACTTCTTCCACCTTTGCCATCCTGCCCCTTCACCCAATTATGCTGTTGAGCATACCCAAGGTTTTCTATGGAGATAAACCTTCCAAAAAGGCAGACACAGCTGAGTATTCCCAATCTCTGAGTTGGTAAAGTTGCCCATTTGTCTTCGCTGCTAAAAGAGACCATTTCTGAGACACATGCCACCATCCTCCCACCCACAGCAGGGCAGACCAATTTCCATTGTTAGGGAAGTGTAACATTTCTGAATAAATCACAGAACTACAAAGTGGTAAAAAAAAAAAAAAAAAAAAAAAAAAACCCTCAAGAGGTTAGCTAAACTAATCCTTTGTAGACTAGACTATGGACCAGATGGGCAAAAATGCCCTGGGAGGGTCTAGAGGTACAGCTCTGTGATAGCACACATGCTCAGCATACTTAAAGCACTGGATTTGATTGATTCCCAGTACCATGAAAACCTGAAAGATGGTCCAGGGAAGCTAGCAACAGAGCCCAAACTAAACCACAGCTCTATAACTGCAAAAACAGTGCCCCTTCCACAATTCCACAATACCTTCTTATCTCAATAAGAAACTGGATCAATGCTCATGTGCCTGCCAAGGTGTACACAAAACCTTGTATTAGCTAGGTCAAAGCAGTCTCCCAACAATTCTCACTCACCAACAAGCAACTTGTATGTGTCTAGGCGCATGGCAAAACAAGTAAATTATTGGTTCAGTTAGCCTTGGAGGGAGCAATCTGACAGTAAGTAGCAAAAAGGTGATAAGAGGAAGCCAGCTGCCAAAACAGGCCAGTCCCTAAGGAGGCAGAAAACAAATAACTTAACAGGTGGCCATCCCTGTATAGCCCCAACTGTTAGAATTTTGTCTAAACCTTTCTCTCTTCTTTCTCTGTCTCTCTCTCTCTCTCTCTCTCTCCCTCCCTCCCTCCCTTTCTCTCTTTCTGTGTTCAGTTCAGGACCTCTCCCATGCTAGGCAAACACTCTACCACTAACCTAGCCTTTATTTTTTTATTTTTTTATTTTGAGACAGGAACTCACTAGGTTGCCCAGACTAGCCTCGAACTTGAAATCCTCCTGCCTCAGCCTCCCACATAACTGGGATTACAGACAGGCATGGTAAACTTTACTCTTAATTCATAGTCTTTTTGAAGAGAGGTTAGCAGCCAAATGGAATGGAGAAAGAGACAAATGTTTGAAGCTGAACCTTACTTTCTTCGAACTGTTGCCTAACCAACAGAAGAGTATATGTCCAGGCTTCTATGAAATAACATTTGTTTCCCATTCTCACATCTGTCCCTGCTCGTAGCCTAAAAGTCTGCTGCCTTCCACGCAAGTCCTGTCTTTGTTCCTAACTAGCTGACTAATCTTTAAAGAGTCACTTAACCTCTTTGAACCTCAGTTTCCTCATATGGAAAAGAGGGTAATTCCTAACCTGCCAACTGCAGAGAGTTAATGAATATCAAGTGACATAATACTAGCCCTAAAAAAAGGTTTTACGATCACAAAGCAAATTATAAATATAGAGAATTAGTACTATTTGTGTTAGGGACTATTTTTTAGTCTAGACACAAAGTGAGAAAACCTAGGGGCATGGAAAATAATTACAGTCCATTACCAGTTAAATTGTAGAGGTTTCTTCAATTCACTTATGACTGGGCTATTTTAAATGGGGAACTATTTGAAAAACAGGCAGCTATCCCCTAAACTTATTACTCCCACTCAGCTTCCTAACCCTTGAAATTTCCTTTCATGGCTGCTCAACAAGTAGAAGTTACAGAGGATCTTTTCCAGAAAGAGTCATTAGGGCTCTTTCCATAATTTCTTCAGTGTTGGCTCTTCCTGCCAAAGGTTGAATCCCAGTAGCAGTGGGGAAGGGAGAACTATTCAAAACTTCTGTGGAGTACAGTCCATACAGGGCATTTTCACACTTGGTCTTCTCTTTCTTTCGGTTTTTATTTTTATTAGGACATGTTGGCAGTATATAATGATCCCATTCATTGTGTGGAGTTGCTACATGTACATAACATATCTTAATTCTTTTTTTCAGCCCCTTCCCCTCTCCTCCTTCCCCTTCTATCTCTTGATCCTCTTCTCCTTTGAAAACAATCTATATTCCTACTTCCTATTATCATTTATTTTGCTGTTTATACTTTGATTTTCTCATATTTAAACTTATGTGATATTTAAACTTGTGTATCTAATTTACTTCACTTAATATTATGGTCTCAAGGTGCACCCATTTTCCTACAAGTGACGCACTGTGCCTCCAGTCTTTAAGGATGGCCTCCCTTCCAATCCATGCCTCATAAACTTGCCACCTTGACCTGAATTAAGAGAGTGGAGGGATGTGTCAGTGAGGGTTCAAATGATGTGAGAAGTAGAAGCCTGTATCATTTCTTGTTCCAGGGGGCAAAGTTTACCATTTTTCTGGTGATTAAGATCAGTTACCCACATCAACAATGTAAGGGTAATATTCTATGGATTACCCAAACCTAATTACTTCATTTTGGGAATTTTGGGGACATGTTTACTTAACTAATTACATCTCATTTGAACTATCAAAAAAGGCAAGGGAATTTGTATTTCCTGAGCTCATATGGCTTAGGACAGGTATTTCACATGTAGCCTGAACAAGTAAGTTGTGTTATGGATAGCTGAAAGCTGATTATATAGCAATGCCTCATTGATCCCAAATGTTCTATAAATGAGCTGTTCCACAGAAATAAATTTTTCCTGATAACTTAAACTTATCCTCCAAAAGATCCTAACTATTGTTAATGGTCAGTTGAAAGTCTTTCACCTACTGACACACTCTATTGTCTTTGTCTACAGAGGTAACTAAAACATGATTTAAACTTCTGTGAGCACCTGAATGCCATAATTTTTTTTTTCTAGCAAGCTAATACTTGAGGGCTTTCCAATGTTATCTTCTTTGAGTTTCCCACCAACTCTGAGACTAGCATTACCATCCCCATTTTACCAATGGGAGAATGCAATGCTCAGTGAGATTAAGGTACTTCCCTAATATGATACAGCTAATTAATATGAAAACATAGACTTTCCGACAAGCCTGGCCTATAATGAATGTCTGCACATATACTGGATCCAGACCTTCTTAAATAGCCAAAAGTATTCTTAAAAATATCATTCCCTATCCTTTTTTGGAGGCTGATTTCAGAACTTTGCTTTCCCTGCCCCACAAAGATTCAAAAAGCTCCAATCACTAGTCCTTAGGCAGCTTCCTGTTTGTCTGAAGGGAAAGACAATAATGCCTGCAGTGGGCTGTAGGCCCAGCCCAGCCAGGGTCAACCTTTGGTGACAGGGAATCCAGGATTAAAGGCAGGGCAAGCGAAAGCTCTGCTACCCACTATAGAAGTTTGGGAACTAAGAAGACAAGAAAAGGGTGGGGCTTACTATGAGTGGGCAAAAGAGAAACAGCATTTTCTTCCCCCTCCTCCTCCTCCCCGCCCCCTCCTCTTCTTAATTGGCTCCTTTCAACGTGATCAATACCCTCAAGCTAACAAGCTTCTAAGATCAAGACCATCGGGCAGTAGGCTACTCTTTTTTTCCAAAATATAATATGTTTATTGTTATTTCACAAATCAATTTTCCCCAAACTGTTCCACTGGGTAATTCAGTCACAGATGAACAGTCTGCAAATTTCTACTTTTCCATCACATGAACAAGATCTGTGGTGCATATGCTGCAGGAAGAGGGAAGAAGAGATTCTAACTCAGCTTTACAGACAATAAACAGGTTCTCTCACTGCTCTTCTTTGGGGAAAACTGGAAAGGCTTGTGCTTACCACCAACACTTACATGTATACACTCATATAGCTTCTTTCTTTACCTAGGACACCTCAGCAGCCAGAGGTCTTCTGAGTTTCAAGGTTCTCAATAAGGTACTGCCTGGAAACAAACTACACAAAACTGGCAAAACCCACAGAACAGCAAGGGGCCATGTTAGGATAGGAAAGTGGCTTACCTTACTGCCAATCACTCCACTAAGATCATTTGAACACAAATGAAATCACAGCAATCTCTAGAACTAGGGACCACTAAGCATGGAAAGGGGAGCATTGCCTTTTACACCGCCGGGTCCACAAATTCCATCGTCTTCAGAGAGCCTTCCTCCCCAAGCAGGCAAGCCCTTAACATGTCTTGTTTTTCACTCAATGAAGAGTATGGCCCTTCTGTTTGTACAGATTTTAAGTGTTCTGCCCATTTATTAATTTGCTTGCTAATGAGCTCATATAGAATTTAAAATATGATTTCACAAAAAAGATGGCCACCACATACTAAGACAAAGAAAACACAATATAGACAGTAATACATGTACATTTAAAAGTATATGTGCATTTTTAAAAAGTGTCTACACTCACATAACTAATTGGTTAATGGTGATTCTATCTGGAGAACAGTGTCAGGAACAGAAGACATTTTTTAGTGCTATTATCATTTCTTAGAGGAAATATGTATCAATTTCATAATGAAAAAAACTAATCCAGAATTGTAAAATAAAACCTGTCTTTATGTAAGTCTGCCCTACAAACAGACTCTGTCTGTTAACATTCCTTGTACAGTGTCTAGCTCAATACTGCAAACAGATGGGGAAAAGTTCTCTAAAGATGAAGTGACTTTCACAGGCTCTACTTTAAGGCATCCAATCTTAACCTGGTAAGCCTGAGCCTACACCTTTTTAATACTGGCCACACTCCTCTCTGATGAATGAGTGGGATTAAAGAATCATCCTGATACCCCTAAAATAAGCCTACCATGAGTAAACCATGCCCAAACCAGCAGAGATATGCAGCTCTGGGCCCACAGGCAATCTCACTGCCAGTGGTGGTGATGGTGGTGGCAACAGCAAGCAACAGCAGGTGTGGATACCTGCTGGGTTCTCCAAAATCATGCTCTCCAGGTCTTTCCTGCTATTCTTCCTCAATCTGTGACTGGCTCTGCTCATACCTGGACACAGAAGCCAACTCTAAACTTCAGGGCAAAAATCTCTTGATTAGATTACACAATACAGCCCTTCCTGTTGGACATGCCATAATGAGCAGCACACACACAAAAAACATTTTGAAATTGAATAATGCCTCAAACATGTACTCTATAGCCAAACTCTGGGCTGCTTCAAAAAGACAGATAGAAATGCTGACACAGCCATTGGTTAGAATCCACAGAAAGCTTTGATTTGAATATTCTCCCTTGGTGTGAACACTGCTGTTTTGTGTGAAGACATGGAAAAAGGGAGTGAATATTGGCTGTGAACAAGCTAGCCACTTGTAGATAAACAGACCATCCAATTTGCACAAGAAAAACAGTACCTTCACATTCCCTGTCATTAGTTAGCTCTGTTCTGCTAGGGTCCACCTGGTGCCACATTAGCTAGTTTCAAGTAGACAACAATGATTGTTGTTTGGCTTTCTGGCAGACCTAGCTAAAGAAATCTGAGGAAGACAGCTCCAAGTTGATAAAAAGTCTATTCAACTAGCATTTGTTGAGCACCTACTCTATGACAGGCACTATGCTATTCACTGGGGATGTAACGGACAGAGAAAACCGATCTCTGTTTTCATGAAGCTGGCATTCTAGTGGGCTAATCTAATATAATGGAAAAAAACACACTTCCTAGGGTCTCAGCTTGAAGGCAAGTTTCTACTTCTGACTTAATATATTACTTTAAACAAGTCCCTCACCACAGGCTTGGGTAATTTGCTTCTTTACAAAATATAAAATTCCAAGGTGGATTAAAGGTTTATGAAAAGCCAACACAGCAGCAAGAAACCATGGGTAATATGTGTTGAAAACATAAAACATGCTAGATCAAGACACTAGCCAAAGTCCTCCAATTTTATTTGGCTAGAGCTATTTGACCAAGACAGGATGGACAGGTCTCTGAAGAATGTATAGTCAGTGACAGACACAAAGATGTTTCCTAACAGTCCAAAGAAGGCTTGGGGCCAGGAGACCTGAAAGATGCTCAGTTTTACTGCAGCTTCTATAAATACTTCTATCTCCAGTAAGAAATACTAAGAAACACTCTATTCTAGTATCACCTAATTGATGCTAATGAGCAAAGGGAGAAGATGGCACCAGTTTTCCTAGCCACCTGTGGTCATTCTTGAGCAGGGCACTGGTGGGGCCAGTTGGAGCATTTGCTGCTCAGGTGAGTGGGAAGATGATGCTTGCATGCTCCCTACTAAAAACAACTAGGTGGTGGGGCACCTACATAGACCTCAGAGAGACTGTAATACCTGGCATTCTGGGCTCAGAGAGAGACCTGATGTGATACATGCATAAGACAGAACTTTAAGTGGTCAATTAGAATAAGAACTCTGAACAAAAGCACTAGCCCTACCCTCCCACCTCTGTGCTTCACACTTCATGGAGCACTTTCTGACGTGTGTGTGTGTGTGTGTGTGTGTGTGTGTGTGTGTGTATTTTCTGAATGAAACATCACCACAATCCTAAGAAGTAGGGTGCTGTTAACTTTTGCAAACTAAGATCTTGGATGCTCTCATATATCTGCAAAGTTAAGTGTGGTGGCACATGCCTGTAGTCCTAGCTACTCTGGAGACTGAGGGAGGAGGATCACTTGAGCACAGGGGTTCAGAGCCAGCCTGAT